>LGRX02034318.1:0-25827 GCA_001247695.2 Cymbomonas tetramitiformis | reverse complement strand
GGCCTGCCCACCTGCCCTGTGTCATGCTCCTCAACATGACGCCCGCGCTGTGCAGTCACAATGGCCTGCCCACCAACACTGTGTTATGCACCTCAGCATGACACCTGCAATGTGCTACAAGTACGGGTTCTGTTATGTCGGCCCTTGAACATGAAGCTTGTCTAAACTACCTCACAATTCTTTGCATCCCATCAAATCACCACGCACGCTGCTGTTCCACCAAGTCGGAAGTTAAGGTCTTTCGGGCTTTGCTTTGAGGAGGGAAATTACCGAAGTACTGTCACGTTCTCGAATATACTCTAATGATTCCAGCAGAATATTCTCAGGTTTGAGGTCTGTGTGAATCAGCGTAAGGCCGTGCAGGAACGCCACCGACTCCAGCAGCTGCACCCCGAACTCTCGCACCAAGTCCATAGAGAAGGGCCTGCCAAAGCCCCACAGCGCATCGACACCCAGTCGACACAGAACATCACCACGACCACACCACACCAAGCCATGCCGACCATACCACGCCGCTCGAGCCATGCCGAACACACCACCCTTTTTAACTTCGCGTGTCACAGTAGCCTCTCCTGTGCCACGCAAATGCTTGTATCCAACCAGATTTGGGGAGTGTTCCGGATCAGTCATGCACAGAGGGGCAGAAAATGCGCTACCTGTAGTGGTTCTTCCTCAAAAAGTCGTACAGACTGAGCCCGAGCTTCTCAAACACCTGCGCAGGCCGAGCACAAAGCACGGTGTTCTGCCCCCTAGCGCCGGGCTGCATTAAAGAAAGAGTGTGCATGAGACTCCGGAGAAGACATAGGCCGTAGACGATGTGCAGCCAGGTGGCGGCGGGGTCAAGAGGTGTGCGGACATCTGGGGGGTACACACAGATCTAAGGAGGCTCACGGACGCCTGGCGGCTGCAGGCCCCAGGAGCTGAGCTGGCACCCGGAGGGCGAAGTCCCCACACACGCACTAGAAGGTGCTAGGACACCCGGAGGGGATACAAACCGTGCAGGGCATCTAAAGAAGAACGAGAAATCGTCTGAAGAAGACATCGTCTGAAGAGAAGGGTTGGAGGATTCTCCCACACTTGATTTCGAGTAAGCATCAGATATCTAAAGGGTGTACGCACGACATACCATGCAAACATGGCCGTGGTAAGAGAACCATTCCTTCAGAGCTACGCAGTGCCTGCATCGCAGCAGCAATAACCAAGGCTACGTTAACACGGAATCGATGCAACTACCTCACCGGATCCTTCCAAGCCTTGAGTGAGAATATGAGGGCGCAGGTGCGGGATCTTGCTACTAGCATGCGCTGCCGTTTGCTCTACGTTCACAGCAGTCGGGATGCAACGAGCTGCTGTTCAAGCCATCCGACACCTGTGGGAATTCTGCGGGTGGGATGCAGCAACAAAACTAGGTTGAGATCAATGTTGCGGGATACGTACCATAGTCCGATCTCATCTGCCTTCGCGGTCGCCCTTAACACCTCGATCTGCACAGCAGGGGCGAGGCGTCAAAAAAGGAGCGGAAGTGGAGTGACGCAGTTACCAGGCGAGGTGCAACACCTTACAAGTGCGCTCCCCGCGCACCTCTATCATTGCGGCATCGCGGTATTTTTTAACATTGCGGATCACCTTCACGGCGCAGTACTCCTTTCGTTGGCGATCCCAGCACTCCAATACCCGACCGAAAGTCCCTGTGCAGAGCTGACAACTGTAAAACTCTTGTTCGCTGCTTCAGCTTGTCAAGCTGCCTGAATGTCTCAGGTTCGAAGCTTCAAACTGCCCAAGCGACTAGATACCGAAGTGAAGGCGAAGCTGTGACAGGAGTGTCGAATAGCAGAAGCAAACGCTGGGAACATATGGCACAGGGGTCTGCCAGACGAAGCCGCTACCAAACATGAAGCCTCAGGAGCAGATATCGCAAGTTGGCTACTGACCTTCACCAACTTTGCTGAGAATTTTATCTGCAGATCAAGACGACTTAATGTCAGAAACAACGCCGTGCAAGTGAAATAAGGCACCGCGAGCAGCAGCGAGATAACTGAACCGGGGAGCGTACATCGAGGGGTGAGACTTTCGCCAAGCTCGTACACCAAGTGCCCCACCTGCGTGGAAAGGCGCGCATTATACTAAAGGTCGCACAACATAAAGACTGCAATTTGTATTCGCAGTCACGCTTTTGACTTGTGCGGGAAGGCGCACTTTATCATCAGGTCGCCGTGGTGAAGGTGGCCTCTCCTTTGTCTGAGGCTTGGAGCTGGGAGCTTCACGAGAGGTTGCAGCTACAACGGGAGCGTGCGGCTCTCTACTTGAAGTCGAGGCTGTCTTCCCGCGCTGGTTAAAGAAAACGGTTGAAGTAAGTTTCATTCAATAACATCGAGTATTCCGGAAACCGGAAGCAGAGATCCTGGGCATAGCATACCGCATCGTCGTCTTCCCTATGATCTGCAAGGCAACGCTGTCTTTTCTCTTCCGGCTCAGAACCCGCCTTCGCAGAGGCTGCTTTTCGCTTCTCACGGGTCTCCATAAAATCTGGCCGGCTGGTGTCAGCCTGGACCAGGCAGAAGGCTGTGCCCTGAAACCCTTGTAAACCCTTTCCCAACAACTCGCGGAGAGCCCACAAACTATTTCGGATATACTCTCTTCAAAAAATCTCAAGAGTTTTCCGTTCCAGCAGCGGACCACGAAGATATTGCGTTGTTTTGAAGTGCAGACAACTTAAAAGCGCCACACACAAACACCGCGACACCTTTCGAAAAGGTTAGACAGTTCCCCAAGAACCTTGTGGAGAAGTGAAAACTTTAAAGTGTGGGAACGTCCGTTTCCATATAAATATAATCGTGAATAGAATGGTACTTTGGGAAGTTCGCATTTCTTGCTTTAGTGCGACTTACACATTAGTTAAGAGAAATTAAACAGAAAAAAATAGCGGTTCCAGTCCAGACGAGAGTCCTTCGCTTGTGTTCGATGCATGTCATGTCGATCGGATGTGTCGATGCACAACACTTTTGACTTCAAACGTTAACGTAAACGACACGCGGATGGTATTTTTTATCGATCTGCGGTGTGTCAGGAGCCGTTAAGAGTTTGGGACGTTTATTCGGCATCAGATTTGTTGAAATCACGTATCTCGTCATAAATTGGGGGCAGTCGAGTGACCTGCCATACGATAGGGACGGACGAGACTGGGAACGAGAAGTCATGACTCTTGACTGAAGAAAAAAAGATCCTCGCCATGTAGCGATGTAGGGCTCTTTGTGTACCGCGTGGCCACGAAAGCGAAGCGAAGATATAGCGGGCCAATCAAATTCCATCATTTATAACGTCAGAACTTGGGCTAGTTTTTTTTTAGTTTAAAACTAGTTTTGTCATATTCGGCATCAGATTTGTCACGAATCTTATTGAGTTGGGAGCATATTACGACAAATCATGACGCGTGCATCCCCGATCGCCATCGCCAAGTCGATACGCTGAACGCCCTATTGGCAGGTGCAGCAAAAAGTTCTGAATGAAAAATATCTAAATCTTCAGAGCTGCAGCGGCAGCCGTCGCGTGGGAGCGTTGGACACGCGCCGAAACGGATCGCAATAAAACAGCGAAACGGATCGCAGTAAAACTGTTGCCGAATTATCTATATTCTTGTGTATATATATTATTAAGCCGCGTAATATGCTCTTTTTCAGCCTTCCGATTCAAAAATACCGATCTGCCGCATCGTGTCGGCTGTCCTACTGCAGACGTCGGCTGTCCTACTCCAGATTTTGCGAGGAGCGCACAGACGCTGCGCTGCTCAGCTGACCAATCGCATTCACAGTACTTCATTAAAATCGTAACTTTTTCATACCCGATCTTCCATTCAGGTCCGGCATTGGTTCGAAAAATTCGAGCCAATGATGTTTTAGATTTCAACTTAAAATCAGGTTATCGTCCGATTGAATCTTTAATGGTTACGGGCGTCAGATCGTTAATTTTTCCTACTATCCATGAAGCAGGTTCATGGAACCTGATCCTGAATCCGGAGAATGCCGCGGACCCGCGTATGACGGTATGAGTGTTTGACCGAGCACCCGTTCCAAAATAAATACGTTCCGCGCCTGCCAACGATACATTCATTACTAGGCCAGTCGATCTAAAGATCTCCACTAGGCCTGCGACCGAATATTTGATGTCATTTTACGATCGGACGGCACTGGCACGATAAGATTAGTAACCGGGCTTTATTATTCTGACGATTGCAATTCTCTCTCTCTGAACACCGCGTCTGCCATGCCATACAGTAACGTCTGGATGGCGTCGCGTCGCGGCACACGTACGCGAATGCAGTGGCGAACTGGCGAACTGGCGATGGCGAACTGGCGATGTCATCGTTATCGTTTGGCCGTCGTCAGATCCGGAAATCAGTTGCCTGCGGCGCGCCCCCAACTCCGCAGAATGCAAATCGATCAAGGTCCCGTTTTGAACTTTTGATCCCTCGCGTGCGCGTCATTTCAAACGATGCGGTGCTACCTTTGTGTTTGCCTGTATGGTTCGAGAATATATCCGCTCAGCATGTGGATGTCCCTACAATATAACCAGCTCCGCCCTCGGACGAGCGTCGCGGACATGCCTGCTTGTGGGAAGGCCACTGCCTCCGCTTCCCCCTTCACGTCGCACTCCGCTCGGGCTCCGGTGCGGCCACGGTCATATATATTAAGCTTGTGGGAAGGCCATTGCCTCCGCTTCCCTCTCCGCCCCACTTCGTCGTGCCGGCTTCGACGGCACTCCCAAAGCGGAGACTTTGAAGTCACATTAATGTATTGAAGTGCGCACCAATATATCAAGGTAAGGTTTGCGCGGAGTCCAAAAATGCAAAAAGTTTTCAAAAATCTTTTACGATTTGATAAATAGGTTGCCCAGAGCACCCTGTACATATTGCGCACTTCAGGTATCAAATTGATCACGTTAATGAAAAGTTATGGTCGATACCGCTCGGTCACCCCCCATACTTAACCATACTTAAGCGCAAACTTAAATCGCTCGTATCTCAAAATCTAGATCGTTTGAAAAGTTTTTGCATTTTTGGACTCCGCGCAAACCTTACCTTGATATGGATCTACCTTCAAGGGATCAAAGCTTGGGATGGGCGATCGTTCGGGGGTCGCGCGTACCCTAGCGGGGGCGCGCGGGAGGGGGCGCGCGCGGCGCACTCCCGGATCACCTATCACTTACTTACTTACTTACTTACTTACGCTTACAAATAAACCGCACAGTTAGTCTATAACGAACTAGACCTTGAGGGTTGGGGGGGGGATAAACCCCCTAGTTTTCCTCCGCTTCCCTTCCATATACGTTTAGCATATTACAACGAACTCGTTCACCGCCGGCCGTGCTGCCGGAGATCGTGGGTGCGGCGTGCCCGAGACCATGCGTGATATTCCGCGATGACCGCTCGATGATCCTCGATGACCGCTCGGTAGGGTTCGATAACCTCTCGATAATATTCGATGATCGCTCGATGATATTCGATGACCACCCGATGATATTCGATGACCACTCGATACCAATCGATGATCGCTCGATGCGATTCGATGACCACTCGGTAGGGTTCGATAACCTCTCGATAATATTCGATGACCGCTCGGTAGGGTTCGATAACCTCTCGATGATATTCGATTCACTCGATGCGATATTGGAATATCCCGGTTCGCGGATATCAGACAGTCCTGGAACCAATATAGATAAACTCTCCTAAGAAATAAAACCCTGCTAAGCTAGATATACCCGGAACGGTCTCGAAGTCGGAACGGTCTCGGTCCTAGCTACCTGTGACACCTTGATGTGTCACGGCACAGGCTTACGGATCAGTCACCGGTCCAGTGTTGGCTACCTAGGAATCTGTCATAGGGGCCTGCACCGGGACTCCCGGTCAGGGCTGCCTATCAGGGAAGATATCTTCCTGGGATTGGCCGGCCCGGGGCCGTGTCACGGAGGCCCGGGCCGAAGGCGGGCCGAAGGAAAAGTTGCGGATGGGCCGAGTCGCATTGAGGGGAAAATCGATAAATTTCCAAAATTTTATCGATTTTTGACAAATTGTCATACTTAAAATTAAAATTTTGCGCCTGCGGCGGGCAATTTTGGGTTCAGGCCGAGACGGGCCGAAATGTGGCCGAAGTAAATTCCCAATGCCAGCGGGCCGAGTCACCTCCGCGGAAGATATCTACCCTGCTGCCTATACAGATCGTTTCAGCACAACACCCCGACACTGTGGGTGGGTGGTGACTGACAGGTAAGTCAGAAATGTAAGACATGTTAGGGTAGGAGCTAGGGTGACAAGTCCTAACTGCTAATCCAACTGTGCTATTCCGATACACAAATTGGAACCCTCTAGCCGGCACAAGAGCTGAAACATACAGGCACCGCTCAGGTCCCGCTAAACTACTGAAAGGCTCTGCGTCAGCAAGTCAGTTCGAAGAATTCAAAGGTGTCAAAGTAGAAACATAAACCAAATTGAAGACCATGTTGAGGTCAAAGCACGTCTCAGCACACCACCACTAAGGTGGTGCACTGCCAGAACCAGAACCAGAACTAATAGCAGACCGGCCAGGCCCTATTAGATATATATAGTTCGGAGTGAATATATAGATAACTGGAAATAAACCCTGCGGGTTCAGGGTTTCCGGAATCAGAACGGTAAAAGTCAGATTGATAAAAGGGAGATGCACATAAATACTAACGGGAGTTTCCCGACTACTGGTGACGGTCACCCAGCCTACTTTAGGAAGTGACAAGTGACAGATTAAACTGTCGGTGTGTCACATCCAGCAGACCCTTCCTCGTCAATGTCAGACGGAGGAGGGCTGTAGTCCGGAGACGGTGGAGCCCCACCGAGAGGCTCACCAGGCAGAAGCGGGTCACCAGGCAGAAGTGGGTCAGGATACTGGAAGACCCCACCCGGAACCCCTTGCTTCCACCACTCCCGCAGGTGGCGGTCAGGCGGTACAGCAGAAGGATCGCACCCACCGAGGGACGCAAGCACCGCGTCCAGAGTGTCGGGGCTCAGCTCCCCGACGCCCGGGTAGATGCACAGGTCCCCCCTGCACAGCACAAGCTGCGGTGCAGCGTGACCCGACACCTGCATAGGCTCGCCGTCATTGGCCGCCGTGAAGGCGGCGGCTCCCACTCCCATGACAGAGATCAAGAGAATGAGAGAGATGAAGTAATGAATCCCCCACGTACCCGCGTGTGCGGGGAAGCCCCATGGCGGCTTGCCACAACCGTAGGTGCGGGAAGCACCACCAGAATGAGGCACGTGGACCGCGGACTCCGACGCACGATTCGCCGAGATGGCCGGGGTCCGCGGCTTCACCGCGAAGCTGCCGTCTGCGAAGCCCTCGTAGTCGTCGGTGTCATAGCCAGTCAGGCCAACCGGCTCGACCGCGGCGTGGTTGACGGTCTCCACAACTCCCGCAAACTCACCGCCTGATTCTTTCGTAGTGGTCACCCGCGTCGATTGAAGGGTCACTCGTGAGCCGTAGCCGTAGAGCTCAAGTAGCTCTTTCTCATTCTCCAAGACAGGCATAGATAGCAGGGGCCGGCACGGCGGATGCCGATGCCGCCGCACCACCTGCCGGAACCTGCTCCTTGTGGCGTAATCCCCGCCTCGACAGGGCCACACACCAGAGCCGAGGTCTGCGGCTCAATGCCTCCAGGCGGCGGGAAAGATGCGTGAGTGTAGTGCACCTTTATTTGACTCAACCGCTGCGTTGACCTCCGCCGCGAGGTCGTCCAGCCGCTGGAGGATGTCGTCACCGGATGTCGCCGCCACTGGCGGTGCCGAGTCAACGGAGAAGCCGTAGGCCGACACGTCGATGCCCCCAACAACTCCCCCGCACAGCACCGCTGTCGGACCGTACGCCGTCGCCGCGCGGGCAAACGCCTCAGCCCCATCATCTGTCGCCTCCTGAAAAACAGCACACATGGCGAGCGCATGGACGCCCTCCGCATCCTCCTCGTCGATGGGTGGCTACTGCCCCGAGCTTGGGTCCTATCACAAGGACCCACGCATAATGCTCGTACCATGCATAATAATTGAATATAGTTATAGTTTGACCGCTTTCGTCGAGTATTTATGAGCCCAATTAATTTATTTTTAAGTGAGAATGCATAGTGATTGCATTTATGTCCTTGGTTGCGGCGGTTACTTTGGATATGTGTTTCCCCTCAAAAATAATTAAAATGGCGGGTCCTTTCACAAGGACCCATTTTTTATTTGCTTGCTCGAAGGTGCTATGAAAATTGCAGGACCTATGTTATCAAGTTCTCGAGCTGCTCTTTCTGCCGTGTCTTGTCAAAACTTTCATCCGAGGTCATCTTGACCCTCAAAATATCGGTTGAAGCAGCAAAAATGACCCAAGTTAAAAATTACACTAAATCGACTGCCCAAAATGTCGCCTTTCGTCTTGTATGACTGTGCATATGCACCATGTTATGGTCCATTCTGGGTATATAGAGGGCTTAAAAATTACGTTAGTGTGTATATATGAAGACTGCAATGCGGCGATAGCTTGCAGGCGTCATGTGCGCAGTCAATGTCACATCTCCGACATTGTTCCATGCCAAAATTAGCCCATATATTTCCTAATATTTGCCTAGGAAATGGCGGGATATGTGGATTGTGACACCTATAACGGCGTGAAATGGGATGCCACCGGGCACAAACATCCACCGATCATCGGCCATGGTATGTGCCACCAATACTGCATAGCGTCGGCGCCGTGTGCTTCAAAATTCCGTTTGTGAAAAAATCAAGAGCTACATACCTCGTTTTCAAACATTTGAAAAACTACAACGTTGAAAATTTCAGGGTTACTAGCAGTGCTACCAATAGACGCACGCCACATCGGATATATGCCAAGCAGCCATAGGATAAGTTAGTTTGGGTCATAATTAGTCTACCTTATTGGTGGTTGCCTCAATTTATCTCAAGAAGATGCTTTAAAAAAATCGTGAAAAAAGTGGTCCTTGTGAAAGGACCCAACGCAATTTGGGTCCTATGATAAGGACCCCGGGGCAGTAGCCATGGGGACGCAGAAAGCCGCGGCGGAGGTGGGGGGATGTTGGGGACCGCCAAGAGGGCAGTCGCGGTAGAAGTGGTAGAGTTCCATACCAGTCTTCTTGCAGCGGGTACACAACGGCTTCGCCCGTTGCTCGTCACGATCCGCGTAGCCCACCGCCGGTGGGGATTGGACCCCCATGCGGAAGCCCCGCGGCGACTGCCCGCGTTGCTGCTGCCGGCGCTGCCCGTGCTGCCGCTGCGGCGGGTCCCGCTGCCGCTGCACCACCTGCGGAGACGCCTCGTACCGTTGCTGAACCAGCTTCGTCAACTCTTTGATCTTGTCCAGCAACGCCTGGTGCTCGCTGCTGGTGAGCAGAGCCGACTTGCCACCACCTGCGGGCTTGGCCAGGAAGGCCTTCCCGACGTCCGTCTGCGCCCATGCCTGGTAAATCTCGACGACCAAAGAGCGCAATGCCACAAGGGAAACCGACGCGAGGTCGGCCTCTCGGCCACCATGGGGTAACGCACCTTGACCGCGGCGTAGAATACCGGGTCAAGCCTGCTGTACATGCTGAGCTTCCTGGTGGCCTCGGTGGGGGTCCAGTCGGCGGCCTTGTTATCCCGCACCAAACGCTGTCCCCGAGCCAAAATCGGGTGCGGGTCAACGTTTGCGGGATAACTCAACGCGGCGTGCTCCTGCTGAAATGATTCCCGCAACGCCACAGGCACGCTGCGCTCGACGATGTCAACCAGCACGCCGTTCATTCCGGTCGGCAGACGCGTCCGTACCCGTCAGCCAGACGTGCGCGTTGCTGTGCTTATCGATGATGAGGCCAAGCACGTCGTACAGCAGTCCATTCACCTTGCCCACCACCAGAGCCTGGGGGTCGTCAAGGTCGAACGAGACAAGGTCCAGTCCAGCGGACTCGAACGACTCCGTACGCAGCTGAAAAACCACATCGGAGAGGAGGCCCGCGTCGGTCGTACCGCTGAAATAATGCTTCTTGTCGCCAAGGACATCCTCTCGGACACCCTTGGTCCATGTCCGATGCAGTCGCCCCCTGTAGACCTCGTCCACCAGCCTGGACTGCCCCTGCAAATACCTCCCTGTTGTCGGTCTGTTACCCATCTGTTGGCTATAGCCAACATTAGGGCCCCTTATGTTGGCTGGAGCCAACATAAGCCTTGCTGACAATGCCGGGAGCTGTCGGTATCGGATTGTACATTTTATTAGCTCAAAATGACGGCGGGGATGTTCTCTTTCACACATGCGTTAACAACATTGGGACGCTCGAAATCATCGGCGAGAATTTGGGTTACTATTCAAGAGAATGTGAAATTTTGTGAAATTTCCAAGGAATTTTGGGTGTTTACATACCCATGTTACTTCGATCGATATTTTGAGGGTCAAGATGAACTCGGATGAAAGTTTTGACAAGACACTCCAGAAAGAGCAGCTCGAGATCTTGACAACATAGGTGTCCGATTTTTCAATGCCCTTCTCATGCCGCTCACATTGCACAATTTTCTTATGTTGGCTGCAGCCAACATAATGAGCATTTTGTATTTTCGCGATCATACCCCAACTCTAGGGCACAATTATGCAAGCCCCCATGGGTGTAAGAAGGTATACCACGTATTGACATTTTTTTAAAGGTCTAGTAGCCCTTCAAACAACATTACTTTGGAGCAATATGTGCCATTAACCATGAGTAATATGCTTCGGAACTTTGGGTTTTATGTTGGCTGCAGCCAACATAAAGATGGGTAAGAGACACTGTCGTCCCCGATCAGAGTACTAATCTCGCCCAACGGTGCTTCAAACTCAGAAACGATTAAATGCCCCGTCCCTGTCGTCCCCGACCAGAGTGCCTATTCTACTAATCTTACGGTGGTCTTAAGAGGAATTTTCGGCGGCCTCTAGTGGTGGCGTTATGAGGTCTACGGTGTCAAACCTATCGATTTTCAGACAGTTTATGAGTTGAATGAAAGCTGAGGAACATACTATGGATGGATGCGATGTGCCCCATGTGTGTAATGCGCTCGCGAAGTGGGGGGGTGTAGCGGGTTCCGATCATATATGCTTACGGTGGGTTACAACATAATTTTGTGTATTGGTAGATATGCGGCCTTCCTCGATGGCCCTTTGGAAATTTGGAGACCCATGTTGTCAAGTTCTCGAGCTGCTCTTTCTGCAGTGTCTTGTCAAAATTTTCATTCGAGGCCATCTTGACCCTCAAAATGTCACGCGAAGTGAGGGTGGTATGACCGTTTATTGCGCTATATGACACGATTTATATGCGATAATTGGTTTGCCGGTTTGGGTTTGTGTTTTCAGGTTAACAAAGCCGGATACATCCGATACAGTAAGTACCCATATTTAAGGAAACAGGATTTTGAAGCCAGCCTAGCCTTTTCCGTATTTTCTGACCCCACCCCCCCCCCGGCCAGCGTCAGCCTCTTACCGAAATGACTAACGAAAAGGAAACGCGATTCGAGTGTCAGCCAGCCTCTTCTCTTATATCCATTATTCTTAAGGAACCGGAACCACCGACTTAGCCAGCGCATTCTCTTAAATTCAGCATGGATCCAAGCAGCCGCCAGGAACCCCGAGAATTGCATGCTGACTTCCAAAGTGGCATTATCAGCCAGGCAGACTACGGCGACTTAGAAGCTATAGTCCTAAGGCGCGTCAAGATCAGAGCGGCGGGAATCAGTGAGCGTCCGAGCGATGAGGTAATTTCCTTAATTTCAGCTAAAATTTCCTTAATGATAATGGAATTTCCCGATGTTCGGCTAGCCTTCGTTTCCTTAATATGGCACGTTACGATTTCCGTTAACGAAATGATCCAGCAGCCTTCATTTCCTTATTTGGGTACATTCTCTTAATTCCCCTCTAATGTTTTTTTCCATCGCCACTTTTCCGCATTTTTGACCCTTCGAAAAGCTGGCTTCTTGTTCCTTAACCTAGCATTTCCTTAAAGGTGGGTACCATCGCAGACAATGCTTCGCGGATGCCTCTTGGGAGTGTCTAAAGTCATCCTGCCACCATGAACATGACCAGGAGGGGGTCAGTTTAGGGGCTGAAAAATCGTTTTACTTAGGGTTGGGTAACCCACCGCAAGGGGTCCTTACGGTGTGTAAACCCACCTTTCGCAGAATTGGCAAGAGTACTAATCTCGCCCAACGGTGGTCGACTTCCGTGTGATATAAATCACGGTATTTTCACTCGGGTACCATCGACTGGCCAATCGCGTTTCGGAAACGAACCGCATCCAACACCGAATCGGACGGGCGACGCGAAATGATAGCGCCATCACGATTCGCGCGTGATGACCTCCACGCGACTGCATGTTGAGACATCTCGACGTCCCATAAAAAAACGAATCGGACGGGCACGATGGCGCGGGTGTGGGGGGTCGCTCGACTTCGGTACGCTGTCCCTGTCGTCCCCGACCAGAGTACTAATCTCGCCCAACGGTGCTCGACTTCCGTGTGATATAAATCACGGTATTTTCACTCGGGTACCATCGACTGGCCAATCGCGTTTCGGAAACGAACCGCATCCAAAACCGGATCGGACGGGCGACGCGAAATGATAGCGCCGTCACGATTCGCGCGTGATGACCTCCACGCGACTACATGTTTAGACATCTCGACGTCCCATAGAAAAACGAATCGGACGGGCACGATGGCGCGGGGTGGGGGGGGCTGGGCGCCGTCGCGATGCGCGCTTTGATTTAATTAGTACAGTAATCACTCACTTTAAAGAAAACCCGACGTTAAGAAAGAACGGTAGCTTGGGTGGAAAAATCAACTCGATGAGTACGGCTGCCTGGCTTTTCTCAATAGCGAAGAAATGCGAAATACAGTGCTACAACAGCGCAGGAAATCTGGGGCTAAGGGGGAGTGGGGTACCCAATTCGACGAGTACGGCTGGCTGGCTTAAAATCCCTGTTTTCTTAAATATGGGCGATTACTGTAATTGTAATTGACAATTGGCAATTTAATTGTAATTGTAATTGTAATTGTAATTGTAATTGTAATTGTAATTGTAATTGTGTGATGAACAGGACCACCAACTCAAGGAGTTGGGGAATTTCGTTGGTGTCGCCCGTTGGGATTCGAGCTTTGATTAGATATTTATGAAAGTAAGTAATTTGCCCGGGTTCGTCCTTATCTCTTAAATACAGAATTGTGGTCAAGTTGGATAACATTGTGGGGAAGAATACAGTTAGGCATAAGACATGTGGATCGCGTATGCATTCATTGAGTGGCAGTACCGATGCCTTTTGCACTTTGGAGTTGTTGTCAAACAGCTTGCCAATAAAGCCTGCAATGGTGTCTGAATGGAATCGGGGTCTTATGCAAAATGCTGCGTGTGAGCCAGCATCACATCGTTCACATCGGCGTGGTTTTGCAACACGTGGTTCTATACGTGCACTAAAAATGAATAATGGAATGGGCATTTCGCCAGTTGTTGAAACTGGAATTCGTCGTGCGGGTGGTTGGACGATGGCAGATGGTACTCGTAATCCTTTTCGCAATACCTACCAAGGTATTGTCCTTGACGACCACGTCAATCGCACTGTGCTATCTCTTGGTATTCAAGAAGCATGTGTGCAATCTGAGTTGCCATCTTATTCAGTCAACAATGGATTGTTGACTTTCGCAAGTGCCCGTGATGATAACACGACACTGTGTTTGCTATCATCCGGCACACCAACTGATTCTACAAGGAATGGCAACGGTGATAATTCATTGACTGTGCAAAATTGTCACTCTTCAACGCAACGGGAGCAATGTGAGAATGGTGTGGCACATTTTACGTATGCTGCCTTGCTGACCGATCCGCGAATGCAATACAGTATGTAGGTGGATCGGTACGAAGCATGCATGTGTTGTCTGGTTAAGACAGTAGAGAGCGATCGGACTGTATTTCTTATTCAGCGGTACAGTAAGTACCCACCTTTAAGAAAATGCTAGCTTAGGAAACCAGCCAGCTTTTCCGGGGGGCCTGAAAAATGCGGAAAAGGTCAATGGAAAAAACATTAAGAGAATGTACCCAAATAAGGAAATGAAGGCTGCTGGATCATTTCGTTAACGGAAATCGTAATGCCATATTAAGGAAACGAAGGCTAGCTGAACATCGGGAAATTCCATTATCATTAAGGAAATTTTAGCTGAAATTAAGGAAATTAGAGCTGGTATTTCATGAAATTTTGGAAATTTTCAATGGCAAATAAAAGGCTTTTTCTGCACCGCACTTATTATTAAGGATTACGGGCATAACTTTTGATATACTTGGCCATTTTGGCTGCAAAATGAACCACAAATAGGTCTTTCATAGACGAACGGATTGATATATCGTTTGTAAGCATAGGCACAATATTCCGCGAAAGAATTCATTTGCTGTCAAATTTGATCTTGCCGCGCGTTAGGACTATAGCTTTTAAGTCGTCGTAGTCTGCCTGGCTGATAATGCCACTTTGGAAGTCAGCATGCAATTCTCGGGGTTCCTGGCGGCTGCTTGGATCCATGCTGAATTTAAGAGAATGCGCTGGCTAAGTCGGTGGTTCCGGTTCCTTAAGAATAATGGATATAAGAGAAGAGGCTGGCTGACACTCGAATCGCGTTTCCTTTTCGTTAGTCATTTCGGTAAGAGGCTGACGCGGCGGGGGTCAGAAAAATACGGAAAAGGCTAGGCTGGCTTCAAAGTCCTGTTTCCTTAAATATGGGTACTTACTGTATCAGTCTTTGGCAAACGCAATTACAAGTTTTCTGTTGCTTGTGGAAAATCGGTGTTGGCTGCGTGCATTTGCCGCTTGGACTGCACTCTATGTTCTCTTCAGTGTAGAGATCAGTTCGCTCATAGAATTGCATAAGGCTTCAAAAGATTTTGTTGATGTGGGAGAAGCCCACACAGCATTTGAATGTATGCTGAAACGTGAAGCGGATGTAATTGAGCATGCGTTTGTGATGGCGAATGATAAGAGAGTGCCAATTGCTGAAGTTGATCCGTCGTGGGTACCTGCGAATCGACTCTGTCGGGAAATGTTGATAAGTTGTTCTATTAAATGCAGCCAGCTTCATCCTTCCGGCGTTATGAGTGTAAACGGCGGACGCACATATCTAGCTCGAATACAGATGGATGTTCCAGAACGCTTGTGTACTCGACACAGTGCGGATAGTCATGGCGTTGCTATCCGAACATGGCTGATTCTGTTGGGATCATTTTGTACCGAAGCAGAGGCTATCCTGGCTATTGATATCGCGTATTGTCAATTGTATGACATCACTTCAGCTGAGTGTGAGCATTATGCTAAACTGTCGGCACCTGCAGCGATATTTTCAAATTGGTCAATGTATAAGAAATGTGGCATGCATCCCAATATTCGTAGATTACGATCGATCCGAAATATTTAGCGTGTTGATAATTGTGTTAGCTAAAGGTATCATTGTATAAGTTATTTTGTATTCAGTACTCTAGAAAGTATTCTAAATTGCAGAAAATATATACTTGCAGTATGTCGTGTCTTTTGCTTGGATATATTGCATTGCGCATTGCATTGATTATCTTGTTTTGAATTAATATGAACTCTTGGTGTGTAAATTAAAATTATGGGTGTAAGGCATTTGAGAGAAGATGTTTCATATGCTATTCCAATTATACTTTAAATGTCTTGGGGATATTTATGAGAAGTTTAAGTTGCATGGAACAGGGAAAGCATCCTCGTTATTACAAGTTGACTTGGCTTAGCATTTATCTCAATTTTGATATATATTCGTGCAGTTCTTTTATACCTTATATATTACCTTGATGTTCGGTAATATGTAAAATGAATAATATATAATTGATTTATAACGAGACTCACTTCCAGTGCAACGATGGTTCCAATAATTATGTGGGCTGACGTAGATAGCCACTGTGTGATGTCATGTGTTGATAATAGTCGTGCTATATATATGGAAACTTAGGCTTAGTGGCTACTGCCCCGAGCTTGGGTCCTGCCACAAGGACCCACGCATAACGCTTTTAACATGCATAATACTTGAATATAGTTATAGCTTGACCGCTTTAGTCAAGTATTTATGAGCCAAACTAATTTATTTTCAAGTGAAACTGCATAGTATTTACATTTGTGACTTTGGTGGTGGTGGTTACTTTTGGCCTATATTCCCCCTAAAAATTAATTAAAATGGCGGGTCCTTTCACAAGGACCCGATTAAATAACCACCCATAAGATGTGGATGAGGACCTTAGGCATGCCATGATGATGATATACAATGTAGTTGGGACGCATGGAAGGGATGTGGAGGGTGGTGCGCATTGTGATGACCAAAATCGGTGCACAAGGCATCGTGGAAGTAGAGGGCATGTGGCACGCGTGGGTGGACGGGGGTTACATACTTAAGTGCATAATTTCGGTAAATGTTATTATACGGCTTGATATTTTTGGAGAAGTTTGGAGAAGCTTTGGACAAACTCAAAAATATAAAATTTTGACATTTAGGGTTTAGGAGTAGTCGTGCGGGGCCATTTTGGTCACTGCAAACCGCAGGAAATCGTGTTTTGCACTTGGCATGCATGCGCGTCACATGAATGTGTTGATAAAAGGTCATCGCCGAGTTTGGGAAGGTGCACCAAGTTAGTTGAAGGCACTAGAAAGTTGCATAGCCAAGATTTTAGGGTTTTAGGGTTGCTGGCGGGTGAAATATTGGCTGTGAGAGCAGGGGTTTCGCATATGCGGGGTCCGCTATAAAGTGCATAATTTCGGTAAATGTTATTATACGGCTTAATATTTTTGGAGAAGTTTGGAGAAGGTTTGGACAAACTTAAAAATATAAAATTTTGACATTTAGGGTTTAGGAGTAGTCGTGCGGGGCCATTTTGGTCACTGCAAACCGCAGGAAATCGTGTTCTGCACTTGGCATGCATGCGCGCCACATGAATGTGTTGATAAAAGGTCATCGCTGAGTTTGGGAAGGTGCACCAAGTTAGTTGAAGGCACTAGAAAGTTGCAGAGCCAAGATTTTAGGGTTTTAGGGTTGCTGGCGGGTGAAATATTGGCTGTGAGAGCAAGGGTTTTTGCGTATGCGGGGTCCGCTATAAAGTGCATAATTTCGGTAAATGTTATTATACGGCTTAATATTTTTGGAGAAGTTTGGAGAAGCTTTGGACAAACTCAAAAATATAAAATTTTGACATTTAGGGTTTAGGAGTAGTCGTGCGGGGCCATTTTGGTCACTGCAAACCGCAGGAAATCGTGTTTTGCACTTGGCATGCATGCGCGTCACATGAATGTGTTGATAAAAGGTCATCGCTGAGTTTGGGAAGGTGCACCAAGTTAGTTGAAGGCACTAGAAAGTTGCAGAGCCAAGATTTTAGGGTTTTAGGGTTGCTGGCGGGTGCAATATTGGTTGTGAGAGCAGGGGTTTTCGCATATGCGGGGTCCGCTATAAAGTGCATAATTTCGGGAAATGCGTTATTATACGGCCTGATATTTTTGGAGAAGTTTGGCGAAGGTTTGGACAAACTCATATATATATAATTATGACATTTAGGGTTTTGGAGTAGTCGTGCGGGGCCATTTTGGTCACTGTAAACAGCAGGAAATCGTGTTTCCCTACAAATTTTGGAAACCCCAGTGCATATGTACGCGACATGTACCCGGGACGTGTACCCGACGCGTGTACCCAACGTGTACCCAACGTGTACCCGACGTGTACCCAACGAGTACCCGACGTGTACCAAAACAGTAAAAAACGGGGTTTGGTACATGTCGGGTACACGTGTACTTTGCCTTGTACCCGACGTGTACGTGCTCGCGGCGCGGCATGCGTACCCGGCATGTACCCACGAACGGGTACACGACGGGTACATGCGTATGTTTATGTACCTTATGCCGCCTGCGCATGTACCCGATATGTACCCATGGACAGGTATACGTGTTTACCGCATATGTACTCAGGTTACCGTTGAATGTTACCGTTACTTGTTACCGTTGGGACACCCGGGGTACACTGTAGGTACATATGTACTTAGGCCGGGTACATATGTACTTATTGATAATAACATGACTGGTGCATACGTACCCCATATGCACGTGTATATCGGTGCATTATTAGTACACGTGTACCAAGCGTGTACGAGCCTCCCATACATATGTACCCAATATGTACGTACGTATGCATAAGTACGCTATAGGTGCATGTGTACTCGAAAAGGGTACACATGCACGTAATGGTGGGTACAGCTCTGGTGCGCGTGTACGAGGCCTATCGATATGCACAATATCACAAGAGGATTGCGAAAATGTGTGCTACTTACATAAAGTGTGTTCACAATGCGTATGCTATGCGAAGGCTAGCACATCACGCATACGCATGGAACACTCGAGCATGTTTAATACAATCATATTAATACGATAGTGTAGCTAGCTTGGCACGATGGGATACAATTGGGACTACTCATCTCTATCCTACCAATACGCAAAATAACCTTCTATTCGTACGATTTCTAGTTCCAACACTACGATTGTAAACAATCTATCAACCTAGCACGCTCGAAGGGAAGCTTGAAGCTCATGAAGTACTCGAGGCGGTCGATTTTCTCCATTTAGGGTTTCTCCAAAACAGCCGATCTGAAAAGTAAAGCAAAGAACCAACACTTAGTAAAAAGCGGAAAACGCATTAAAGATTCCCTTGTGCAAAACATAACTAGCAACCTAGGAACCTCAAAGAAGCGCGAATGTGAACGCGAGATGATGGTGGAAAAATTGATTTCACCACTCGAATATTTTCAGCGATCTGAAAAACAAAACCAACCAAGTAACGTTCAGTAAAGATGAAGAGAATATAAGTGACAAACGAAATTAACGAAGGAAAATGAAAAGGAGAGGTGGAGTGAGTTGGATTTGAACCAACTATTTCGAGTGCAAAGGACTCGCGGGAATCTTCCCGTTCACTCCAAGTCAAAGTTCCGCGCATGCCAAGGATGAGCGCG
Source organism: Cymbomonas tetramitiformis (assembly GCA_001247695.2). Lineage (NCBI taxonomy): Eukaryota > Viridiplantae > Chlorophyta > Pyramimonadophyceae > Pyramimonadales > Pyramimonadaceae > Cymbomonas > Cymbomonas tetramitiformis. Next base: position 6,793 of record LGRX02034318.1, on the reverse strand, counting down.
CTAAGCACACACAAAATAATACATATACATATAAAAACATGCACTACAAACCTGTGACATATTGCAGCGAGCAAGAATGAGAAATATCATAACATGCAACCCGCTAGCGAGGCCACCGCACGCTGCTGCACACTGCTGGACGGTGAAATGTGAAGCGTGACGACTCTAGCGGTGAGTTTGAACTTTTACAGTATTCTGCAAAAATGCCTACAGTGGACACCTTCACTTCCCGTTCAGCAGTGAACGTTTCCACATCAAATTTTATATCCGGGACATAATGTTATGTGCATCGTGATGTGGCGCTTTGGAGTTCGATCGAGTTTTATCGACGGACTCCAAATCTGTCAGCGCTCCACATCAAAATTTTATATCCGGGACATAATGTTATGTGCATCGTGATGTGGCGCTTTGGAGTTCGATCGAGTTTTATCGACGGACTCCAAATCTGTCAGCGCTCCACATCAGAATTTTATATCCGCGACATAATGTTATGTGCATCGTGATGTGGCGCTTTGGAGTTCGATCGAGTTTTATCGACGGACTCCAAATCTGTCAGCGCTCCACATCAGAATTTTATATCCGGGACATAATGTTATGTGCATCGTGATGTGGCGCTTTGGAGTTCGATCGAGTTTTATCGACGGACTCCAAATCTGTCAGCGCTCCACATCAGAATTTTATATCCGGGACATAATGTTATGTGCATCGTGATGTGGCGCTTTGGAGTTCGATCGAGTTTTATCGACGGACTCCAAATCTGTCAGCGCTCCACATCAAAATTTTATATCCGCGACATAATGTTATGTGCATCGTGATGTGGCGCTTTGGAGTTCGATCGAGTTTTATCGACGGACTCCAAATCTGTCAGCGCTCCACATCAGAATTTTATATCCGCGACATAATGTTATGGGCATCGTGATGTGGCGCTTTGGAGTTCGATCGAGTTTTATCGACGGACTCCAAATCTGTCAGCGTTCCACATCAAAATTCATATCCGGGACATAATGTTATGTGCATCGTGATGTGGCGCTTTGGAGTTCGATCAAGTTTTATCGACGGACTCCAAATATGTTAGCGTTCCACGCCCAAATATGTTTTCGTGGGATATTTCTATGTGCACGAACATGTGGCGCTTTGGAGTTCTGGACGGACTTTACTTAATGGACTTTATGCTCCTGAAACCTAAGAGTAAGTAGCACGCCTTGCCCAAGAAACATGGGGATCAACCGTGGAACAAAGGCTGTCAAGAAAGCTATTTCGAGGAAGCAAGAAAAGGTTGTAGAGAAATGTGTGGTCCCCGATTGTGCGGTCCCCAAAACTATTGCACCGGCGATCAAATGTAAGACGTGCCATGGAGGTGGTTCTCAGGGCGGGGGGGCACAAAGCGTTACATTTCGGCAGAATTTTTATTTTAATTTCTTTTGGCGATAAACTGTATTGACCGACCTCCGAGAATCATTTGTTAACCCGCCCGAAAGTGCGAGACTCATTTTCGAAGCTGCAGACGCCACAAAAGTGAGTGAACCTTAACCTTAACACTACTTGCGTTCACATGTGGCTTAGCCAAAAGAATTTCAGCATCGTGTGTTGCAGGGTTCATATGCCGCAACCTGTGGAACTACGCCACAGTCGACCCAAGAGCCAGCTTCTGTAGTCCCTAAAAAGGTCAGCAACTCATAATTACTAGATTCCAAATATAATATATCAACGCATTTCTAGTTCTATGCCTCGCAACACTCACAACTGCGTGTATGCCCTTTGTGATGCAGAGTTCACTGCAACTGGTGCCGTCGGCGACCCATGTATCTCAGGCTTTTGAGATCTCAGCACCCAAAGCTACTCTTGACCCACAACTAAAGGTAAGCGCTCCTTATAGTTGAATATGTATAAAGCATCGCACCGCATAGATATACTGATATGCATAAGCACATGCATTAGCACACACTTTGTGCTCACCGCAACAACTCGCAGAGCACGTCCCAGGTGATAGGGGCGGCAGCCTGACCGGTTCGCCACCGGTCAGCTCAGGTTGAATCCCTGACCGCCTCGAGGTGGGCGCACTCTCGGCAGTGCCCAGCCGAGTGTGCGCCCAAAACCATATTCAAAGCATCCCACCATAAGCATACGCACAAGCACACACATTGTGCTCACTACAGCATCTCGCACATACGCATAAGCATACACTGTATTTCCGTTGCAGTCTCTCGCACCGCACGTCTCACGTGATAGGGGCGGCAGCCTGACCGGTTCGCCACCGGTCAGCTCAGGTTGAATCCCTGACCGCCTCGAGGTGGGCGCACTCTCAGTAGTGCCCAGCCGAGTGTGCGCCCAAAGCCATATTCAAAGCATCCCACCATAAGCATACGCACAAGCACAAACATTGTGCTCACTACAGCATCTCGCACATACGCATAAGCATACATTGTATTTCCGTCGCAGTATCTCGCACAGCACGTCCCACGTGATAGGGGCGGCAGCCTGACCGGTTCGCCACCGGTCAGCTCAGGTTGAATCCCTGACCGCCTCGAGGTGGGCGCACTCTCGGCAGTGCCCGGCCGAGTGTGCGCCCAAAGCCATATTCAAAGCATCCCACCATAAGCATACGCACAAGGACACACCTTGTGCTCACTACAACATCTCGCACATACGCATAAGCATACATTGTATTTCCGTTGCAGCATCTCGCACGGCACGTCTCAGGTGATAGGGGCGGCAGCCTGACCGGTTCGCCACCGGTCAGCTCAGGTTGAATCCCTGACCGCCTCGAGGTGGGCGCACTCTCGGCAGTGCCCAGCCGAGTGTGCGCCCAAAGCCATATTCAAAGCATCCCACCATAAGCATACGCACAAGCACAAACATTGTGCTCACTACAACATCTCGCACATACGCATAAGCATACATTGTATTTCCGTTGCAGTATCTCGCACAGCACGTCTCAGGTGATAGGGGCGGCAGCCTGACCGGTTCGCCACCGGTCAGCTCAGGTTGAATCCCTGACCGCCTCGAGGTGGGCGCACTCTCGGCAGTGCCCAGCCGAGTGTGCGCCCAAAGCCATATTCAAAGCATCCCACCATAAGCATACGCACAAGCACACACATTGTGCTCACTACAGCATCTCGCACATACGCATAAGCATACATTGTATTTCCGTTGCAGCATCTCGCACAGCACGTCTCACGTGATAGGGGCGGCAGCCTGACCGGTTCGCCACCGGTCAGCTCAGGTTGAATCCCTGACCGCCTCGAGGTGGGCGCACTCTCGGCAGTGCCCGGCCGAGTGTGCGCCCAAAGCCATATTCAAAGCATCCCACCATAAGCATACGCACAAGGACACACCTTGTGCTCACTACAACATCTCGCACATACGCATAAGCATACATTGTATTTCCGTTGCAGCATCTCGCACGGCACGTCTCAGGTGATAGGGGCGGCAGCCTGACCGGTTCGCCACCGGTCAGCTCAGGTTGAATCCCTGACCGCCTCGAGGTGGGCGCACTCTCGGCAGTGCCCGGCCGAGTGTGCGCCCAAAGCCATATTCAAAGCATCCCACCATAAGCATACGCACAAGGACACACCTTGTGCTCACTACAACATCTCGCACATACGCATAAGCATACCTTGTATTTCCGTTGCAGCATCTCGCACGGCACGTCTCAGGTGATAGGGGCGGCAGCCTGACCGGTTCGCCACCGGTCAGATCAGGTTGAATCCCTGACCGCCTCGAGGTGGGCGCACTCTCGGCAGTGCCCAGCCGAGTGTGCGCCCAAAGCCATATTCAAAGCATCCCACCATAAGCATACGCACAAGGACACACATTGTGCTCACTACAACATCTCGCAGATATGGCTACTACCCGAAGGTCCGGTCCTCCCACAAGGACCGAAGTGAATTTGGGATATATGCCGCGTTTTTTTGATATAGCTGGTATATGAGTGCTTTGGGGTCATATTTAGGTGTCCAAAAATTATCTAAAAACTTGTGTTGGGTGTAATACTCGGTGTAGCGATGTGGTTTACGTTATTGAAAAGTGGGGGTGAACCCGCTCGAAATTAAATAAAAAGGCCGGTCCTCCCACAAGGACCGGAAGTTCCCAACCCACCTACACTCACTAAGTGGCCTTCCTAGTGCCCACTGCACTTAAAAAATACTTCAACATGACCTATTCGTGCCCTCTACAATGTACAACATCTTCGGAATCCACAATACTGCGGTATATATCCCTCACAATGTCATGCACCCACGAAAAAAGTAGATTTCATCAAAATCGGCCATCCAAAAATCTGCTCTCGCCGAATTCCAAAGCAATGTTCCGAGTAGACTACTGCACATATTGACATGCTTAAGCATTCTAAAAATCGATAAACATGTTTACATGAAGTATGCGACGTGGCACATCATACATCTATCATATCCGAACAGTATTTGGCATTCATAGTATCCGTAGTAACGAAAAAAAACATTTGAAAACCTTGGATCAAAAATGTTTTTTACAGGTGTAAGGTCGATTTGAGTGCGTATATACACCCAATACGAGGTCGCCAACATGTATAATCTTGCAAGTATGATTGGGTATGATGTTAGGATGAAATTTTGTACTTGGGCGGCTTGTTTGACCTGGAATTCTATTGGATAAAAATATTTGAATGGCATGGCATGTTTTTCAACGTCCTCCCAAAGTTGCAACTCAAAAATGATAGGGTACATGCTACAAATGCATTGGATATAGTCATTTTATGACGATATACGGTTGATGGCGCATATGGACACTCAGTTTAGGTCCTAAGTATACTAAAAACCGAAGGGTAGGCACTAAGACCGTCAAGAGGACGGCAAAAAAAATGCCCGCAACACCGGTCCTTGTGAGAGGACCCAACGCCGTTTCGGTCCTCCCACAAGGACTGTCGGGCAGTAGCCACATACGCATAAGCATACACTGTATTTCCGTTGCAGTATCTCGCACAGCACGTCTCAGGTGATAGGGGCGGCAGCCTGACCGGTTCGCCACCGGTCAGCTCAGGTTGAATCCCTGACCGCCTCGAGGTGGGCGCACTCTCGGCAGTGCCCAGCCGAGTGTGCGCCCAAAGCCATATTTAAAGCATCCCACCATAAGCATACGCACAAGCACACACATTGTGCTCACTACAGCATCTCGCACATATGCATAAGCATACATTGTATTTCCGTTGCAGCATCTCGCACGGCACGTCTCACGTGATAGGGGCGGCAGCCTGACCGGTTCGCCACCGGTCAGCTCAGGTTGAATCCCTGACCGCCTCGAGGTGGGCGCACTCTCGGCAGTGCCCGGCCGAGTGTGCGCCCAAAGCCATATTCAAAGCATCCCACCATAAGCATACGCACAAGCGCACACATTGTGCTCACTACAACATCTCGCGCATACGTATACGCATACACTATATTTCCGTTGCAGCATCTTGCACAGTACGTAATTTTGCATACGATAATAATAGCCGTATACCATAATGCCACTTGCAAGTATCCATACATTAGGTTGTATATGAACGTGGAAATATGAACATGGAAATGCACTTGCATAGTGAATTGCTCTTTTCAACAATATCTCCCGTGTGCATAACATGGCACCCTGATATTTGCAGTGAACAAATTGGCCCCGCGCGGCTACTCAAAAACCTAAAATATCAAAATATTGCATCGGTTTTGTTTCTACGAACCTTCTCCAATGTTCTCCAAAAATATTAAGTCATATAATATCATTTCCCGGAATCATGCACTTTATAGCGCCCCCCCTACGTTTCTGGACGCGTGCAATACATCGTATTGAACACATATTGCAGGCATATTGCACGCGTATTGACAATAAATGTTCAATACAATAAAATATGTTACAATATGTGTGCAATATGCCTGCAAGCGCTCCAACATGTGTTCAACATAGTATTGCAGTGAGCCCTCATGTATTGGAGACATATTGAAGTTCTGATGCAGAGAGTTATTTCAATATGCCTTCAACATATGTGTAGTATAGGGTTGGAGACATGCACCATGCATGTCGCAAACACTATGAAGGCATGTTGCAGACATATTGCCCACATATTGTATACATATTGTATACATATTGCAAGTCAACATTCAATATGTTGGATGCACACTGCGGACCTACTGCATACGTATTGAACATGTAAATTCAATATGTTGTATATATATTGTGGACCTATTGAATATGTATTGAAACGGAACATTAAGTATGTTGGATACATACTGCGGACATATTGCATACGTATTGAACATGTAAATTCAATATGTTGTATATATATTGTGGACCTATTGAATATGTATTGAAACGGTACATTTAGTATATTGGATACATACTGCGGACCTATTGCATACATATTGAACATGAAAATTCAATATGTTGTATATATATTGCAGACATATTGCATATATATTGAAACGGAACATTCAGTATGTTGGATACATACTGCGGACCTATTGTATACGTATTGAACATGCAAATTCAATATGTTGTATATATACTGTGGAAATATTGCATATGTATTGAAATAAAAGTTGCCTATGTTGGATATATATTATAGACCTATAGCATACATATTGCACATTTGCAACATGCAGTGTGTTCACTATGTATCCACTATGCGTATGCTATGCGAGATAAACAAAATAAGAATAGTAGGGAACACTCGAGCATCTTTACTACGATTAACATGTATCTAGCTAGGCAGAAAGGAATACGAATGGGACTATCAAATTTTATCATACCAACGAATACACAAAATGATGTTCTACTCGTGCACTTT
>LGRX02034317.1:0-36618 GCA_001247695.2 Cymbomonas tetramitiformis | reverse complement strand
CCCGAACGGCCGGCCGGAACGGCCCAATACTAATCCCCGTAGGCCAACGGTATGTCGTCGTCCGGGTCGTCCTCGTCGTCCTCGTCGTCCTCGTCCATCGAGACGCCTGGAAACTGTCCAGTCGCCGCCTCCGGGGAATGCGCGTTCTCCACCTGCTCCGCAATCTGGTTTGCATCCTCGAAAAAGCAATCGTCGTCAAGAGCGAAGCTGTCCGTTATAAGGGCGCCTGTCGGACCGATCACAGAGGCCGCTCGGAATAGCACTCGTCCCTTGTCACGACCGCGCGCTTGTCGAGACTTCCCGGGCGGAGACTTGCTCCCTGGGGACGCCTTCGTGCCAATGGCGAACTGCGTGCACGCTTGTCACATGGAGCTCGTGCTTGATCTCCCTGTGGCGCTGCAGGAGCAAGGCATCCTCGGCCACCTGCGTGTGGCCCTCGTGCTGCCGGTGCTTGTGCTCGAGTGGGCATAGCTTCGTTGGTTTGCGGGCCTCGCGCAGCAGCTCCTTCTCGTCTTGCCTGTGTAGTGGCTGTTATAGCCCCGAGTGTTGGCGCCGCCCGCGCAACTCCGCCGGCTTCGGAAGTTCTTGCAGGCTGCGCTTGCTCCGTACCCGGCGATGCTTCCTCCCCGGTTTCCTCACCTGTCGTCGCTGGCGTTTTTTCCCGAAGGTCTCTGAGATGTTCGTGGTGGGCCTTTCGGGCGACATCCGTCGCTTCAAATAAGGCCTTCGCCAACGGCCCCTTGAGTGGGCGTTCAGGAAGTTCAACTCCCAGGTGGTGCGACGCTGCTTTCGACACTCGGCCACCGTGTACCTGCAATGGTAGCCGACACGTAAGACACACAGGTAAGACTCAGGTAGGCATAATACTTGCAAGACCTAATGAAACCGAGGTGCTCGCAACAGACCAACGGGACGAACCAGAATTCGACGGACTCGACGTCCCTCGCTTTCTCCACGCACTTGCGCACGATCTCTTGTGGAGGTTTCCGCGGAAGGTCCTTGCTTAACACGTTGCGACCGTCGGATATCACTTCGAACTGTTCGGGCATCGTCCGTTCTGGCACCTCCTCCTGCACTGGCTTCTTGTGCCAGGCGTTCTCGTAAAGCTCCTTCAAATCCAGAGGAGCCTGTGGGGTTGGCGATGGCGTCGGTCCAGCCCACGCCAGGCATCGTAGTCCTCGGCTGTCACGGTTCTATCCGAACTTGATATGTGGCGCGGCTGCACCTCTGACCTTTATAATCTTCACCCAAACCAAATTACCTTACTTACCTTACCTTACTTAATCAGCAGCAGCAAAGCTCGAATCCCAACGGGCGATACAGTCGAATGTTCCATCTCACGATCGCCAGACGCTAACGATGACAGTGCCACAACAGTCGCGTGTATGTACCACGACGCCACCCACGCGTTATGGCATGGCATGCTAGGAAGCAAAAAGCAAAGCACTGCTGCGCACATGATCCTACGGTCAGATGATGTAATGGCGATATCCATGTTAACATCGCATGGTAATTAATCGCGCTGTCCAAAAAGATCGACGCCTAGTGGAGATCGCATATTTGTGATCGACAGCGCCTAGTATTGAACTGTAGCAAGCACGCGCAAGTATTTGGTGGGTAAAAGTTAGGGCTCTACAGTACGACAACGTTACGTTTCGACAAATACGAGGAAAATTGGAATGCAAAAACTGTATTAGGCATTCGAATCATTTACGAGATATAACCGCCAGGTCAGAGGTGGTAAGCTTCACCTTGGGAAGTTATCTTTTAAAAGCTTACCACCTCTGGTGAGGTACCAGAGTGAGGTGGTAACTTCACTGTTACGGTATGGCATCGCAGTCGCACAACGACTCGGCATGCCTCGAGGAGTGTAAATATACCATATTTTTCATATTATGGTGTATTGCACAATTACTCGGCAAAATATTGGACCTCGTCTGTTATCCTAGGCATTGGGTATCTGATGTATGTATTTGGGTACGGATACAGTTGGTTAGACACTGTTTCAGGCATTATGCCGATTCTTCCGAGTGGGAAGATACGGAAGAAACGGAAGAAACGGAAGAAACGGAAGAACCGGAAAAAACTTCTGGATGGTATTTGGAAACGCTCGTGGAAAGAGACAGCTCATTCGTCGTGCAAGTGTGGAACGATGCGCTCGATGGGTTTGCCTGTTTCTTCCTATGCCCAGTTAATTATTGCCCATTCATCTGGTGTACGGGATATCATACGGGGTATCCTCGCGGACACGCCTCGTGCACCCGATATGGCCCCGAGAGAAGTACAGTTTTCATCTGCTTAATCTTCATCTTCATCGGGCTTATCTACCTGGTCCGTCCATCGTGACCTTGGGTGTGTCGATGATGGCTTCACATGTCTCGTCAGCAACACCGTGCCATCAGTGTTTTTTGCAATGCTCCTCGAAGCTTCCTCTCGTTGCCACGGAACCCCACGTAACACCTCGTTGCAATCTGTCCCTAAGGAACCTCACGGGTGCTGTGCGCAGTGCTTGGCTTGGACTGAGGGCTCCGATGTCGACGACATGGTGGCCTCGCAGAACACCGCCGTGAGAGAATGGAAGGAGGGGAACTTCCGGTAAGTTCTGTAGCGGTGTGCGTAGATGTCGTGAGTATCAGAGATGCCGCGGCACCCACGTTCAACGTCTATATTCTGAGTAGCTATATCGCTTGCTTTGGAAATACACATGTTGAGTCTGGGCCATACAAACAAGCACCATTTTAACTGGTTGTCGCCACGTGGCAATATGCGCACGCGTCGCTCGTTACCGAGGTTAAGTAGCATCAGGCTGATATGTCGATTTTTGCACAAAGCCACTACGGTGATGGAACACCAGCTTGTGCAAGTACGTCAGAATGGTTTCGGTGTCAGGAACCGGGAACTGCACTAAGGTATGGAAATTGGCAAAGGGTGAGCAGTCGTTCGAAGGGATTGTGGACGTTGGATCTCTGGAAATTCCTGGTTATGTCACTTGCGCACCGCGGTCGACACATTTCGGAGGGCGCGGCGCTCACTACTCTTGACGTCCTTTGCGCATGACGTGGCACGCAACGCTTGTCAAGTCGTTTGGGCGGCTCTGGGTCTTTATTGCCAGGTTCAGCAGTCTTACACCTTTTCTGAAGACGGATGTGTGAACGAGGGAATTTCTGGCTTTGACGGTTCGCGGGGTGCTTCAGTGCTTTCAAAGATAGCTTTTGTGGGGACGACAACTGCCACTTTGATGTCAATGGGACTTCCTACTACTTGGACGTGCTATCCCTATCCACGCCTCCCGTGTCTGCTGTGACGCTTGCCCTATGCCCGCCCCCTGTGCCCCCCGAGTCATCTGTGGCTCTTGCCTGAAGCCTGCTCCCCGTGCCTTACGGTGTCCCATCGAGAGGTGAACCAACGGGCTTCACCGTTTGGCTGTGCAAGAGTTTCCGAGCAACGTGCCCTGATAACATCCTTCACAAATTTCTCCCTCCTGTGAATAACAGGCACTTTCATGGTTGACGGGGGGGCACGTAGCAGCCTGCGTGTAGGCCCTGTCGAGCTTAACGTTGGCATCGCGATTATAGCGGTCTATTACAGCGGATATAACTTCCTTGCAACAACGGCGGGTATATCCTTTAAGTTATATCCTTCAAGGAATATAACTTGCAACAACGGCAGGTATATCCTTTAAGTTATATCCTTTAAGGCTTAAAGGATATAACTTCCTTAAAGGATATAACTTCCTTGCAACAACGGCGTGTGAACCTTGTGCAGAGCTTTGGGAGCCGCGTAGATCGACCTGTGGGCCTCACGCTGAGCAAGCAAACGGAAGTTATGTCGGAGGACTGGAGGTACACGGGTCCAGCGAGAGTACAGCAAGACTCGATGGAGTATGGCAGCGAGTCATACACGGACGCACTATGGTTCATGGTGTAGTACACTCCTCTTGTTTCATCGCTATTGCCTCCCAGCCCCCCTCTGCTTGACCATATTTGCTTCTGCCAGCCCCCTCTGCTTGACCAGATTTGCTTCTGCCAGCCCCACTGCTTGACCAGATTTGCTTCTGCCAGCCCCCCTCTGCTTGACCATATTTGCTTCTGCCAGGCCCCCGGCTTTATGAACAGCGCGAAGAGGACCATCTTCTGCCAGCCTCGAACGCGGACCTCCTCTGTGTCTGGGTTCGGGTCTTCCTGCTCAGATCGCCCCGACAGTACCCGTCGCTTGCGCGCTTCACCTCTCAGCGCCCTCAAACGACATGCATCAGTTTAGGATCTCTCGGGAAGTCTCCACAGCAATGCACTAGAGCCACATGAAAGAACCCCTGAACTGATGACGCAGTCAGTGAGTCTGACGCAGGCAACCTGATTACCCTGATCAGGGAAAGGTGGTAGTTTGTGCAGACAGCAGCTGAGGTAGCTTCGCTGAACCCCCCTCTGCTCGACTATATTCCCCCTGCCAGCGCCCCTCTGCTCGACTATATTGCCCCTGCAAGTTAGCTACGCCCCTCCCCCTCCCCCCTCGATCGTTGAATCAACTCTTGGAAGCCGGAGCAGCGGTGCCGGGCTTCGGTGGCAGCAACGTGACGCTCTGCAGCAACTCCGGTGCCCTGGCACATGCCTGACGGCCGCCATGGCAGCAGGTTGCCTATGGTTCCATGCCCAGGAAGCTAGCCTTGTGGTATACCGCGGCTCCTCGGGGGAGCACTACCGCAGGAGTGAGATTGTCTTTGCCTGGATCAGGGTGTGGCGACGATCCAGGCTCCGGCGGATCCTGCTGTTCTGCACTTGGATCTGACGGCAGTGAGCGGCGCCAAGACAAGCATTTCCCACTTCGACCGCGTGAGTCCTAGCTAGTCCTGATATTGTTGGTATTGCTCGTGAGATAAGAGCTCTGTATTGAGTATAACTTGCAGTGTCGGATTCGATGCCCTCCGAGCTGTGCGACGCCCTACAACCAGTGCCCTACAACCTGTGAGCCGTTTTTAGTTGCCATCTGGGTCAAGTGCTCTCTAGAACTCCTCGATCCGGCGCCTTTCGCCCTCTGGAAAAGTTCGAAGTCTGACAAGTCTAACATCGGCGGTGGCGGTTGTCTGGGCCATGCAGATTGAGCTGCAGTCCGGGTGTCGCGAGTTTGTGCATGCGGAGAAATGCGGTTGCACTTGCGCTTTAAGATTGCCAGAATGTAAAGATTGCCAGAAGTGCAAGACGTACGATTTATATTCTCATAGGATCGAGGTTTGCTTCTTTCCTCGCCCCCCTCTCAGGGCACGGAGTCGAGGCCTGCTTCTTCTGATGTTGCACGGATCTCACAAATCTTTTGTTTCACTAATTCTGTTCAGATCCAGCGACGGCAGTCTGTGGAGTATTACGCGCAGTGCTCGTCATCGATGTGCGACACCTCTGCTGCACTTAAAGAGGTGAGTATGTTATAGGATGCGCCTAATCTGCTGCACAGCCTGTTGCCATTTACTGTACAATGACCTTCGCACGCTGCGCAGGCTGGTGCCTGTGAGGCCCGCTTCCTCTGGCCAGCAGAGCCATTGGGAGTCCTCAATTGGTGCATACGCGAGGGTTGGCACAAGCTGCGCTGCTGGACTTAGGCAATTCTCTGTTACTTTCCAGGGAGGAGGCGCTGGCTACAACTGTGCAGGGATGGAGACGGTCTATTACGACCTATATCCGTGCGATGAATATTCAAGTCACCCGCACAGCTCCTACGATAACCATCCACTCACTGCCTTCAATTCAACAGACCGTATCACTAGTAAAACGACGTGTCCCGGGCAGCGAGGTGAAGAATGGGCTTGCACCGCCGAGACTTACGGTTATCTTTCTGAAAATGTCGATTTCACGGTCCTCGTCAAGGTCCGCAGCACAGCGGACCCGTACGTCCACAAAGGTACTTCCCCGTCGAGCGCACTCGCAGGCTGCGCCCGGTTGAGTACAGTTTGTGACTCTGTACCGCCAGGGCGCTTCTTAGGCACACCGGCTCAATAATGGCAGAAGACTTGGTTAGGCACAGTGCGAGTGCGAGTATGCACTTGTATGGCCTGAATGGGTGAAGCGGCAGCTTATTTGGAGAGGGGCTTAGGAGCCGGTGAAGCTGATTATATTTGTTTGAATCATTCTCCGGGGGATGCCTCCGTGTCGAGCGTGAGGACTTAACGGATCCCCTCACCTCTTCGGTGAAAATTCCTTCATTTCATCCGGATATTTGCTTGACGGTGCGTGACCTGCTCCGATTGGATCCTGCGCTTCACAACGATTTCAGAGCCTCACCTGGATTGGAGGCTAGGTGGACCCTGGGGGCGGGGTGTCTGATGGGTGCCTCGGCGGCCCCCACAGGGGATGTGAGCGATTGCGAATATGCCACAGGGGATGTGAGCGATTGCGAATATGCCATCGACAATTGGGGTTTCACCGACTTTTTCTTTGTTGCGGTGCTCCTCTCCTCGGTGAAACCCCAATCATCCCCACCCCCCAACTTCCGAAAAAAAACTTCCGGCCATAATCTCTCACTTCCTCGTCTGGGTCCTTCCCCCCATTATTAGACCTCCTCATCCCCAGTCTCCTCGTCAGGGTCTTTCCCCCGCACGCCCTTCCCCGCTTCTAGTTTCCTCGGCGTGCCTCTCTCTTCCCCAATCTCTGTCCCATAGTTAGCTACCGGAGATGCGTGTGACGGCGCCCGCTCCCGGAGATGTGTGTGACGGCGCCATCTCCCGAAGATCAACGGCGGAGATGCGCGTGACGGCGCCAGCTCCCAGAGATGCGTGTGGGGGGGTGAACCTCGCCATCTTCTTTTCTCCATATTTTTGACCCTCCGGTCTGAGTATAGTTGGCGCTCCGCTTTGCAATGGTGCTTCCTAGCTGTTCTCGGAATCGAAGAGCGGACCCGTGTTTCATGCAGCTTACTAACAGCTCGCTGCCCTGTGCGCGCCACAACTCTGCTTGATGGGCCATGCAGGTGGGTTTCTTTTGCTTTGCGTTGTTCGAAGTGTATAAGTTCCGAAACCCGGGTGCGTGCCCATAAGAAGAGTTGTGGCAGGATCCGCAATGGAAGCAAAGGGAAAAGGTTTAAGCCTGATCGAAGATGATGGGAAGTCTGCACATGGGCAACAATGGGATCTGTAGCGCCTCCGCAGTGAGCCACGAGCAAGCGCCTCCGCAGTGAGCCACGAGCAAGTGCCTCCGCAGTGAGCCACGAGCAAGCGCCTCCGCAGGATCCATGAGCAGCTCTCCGCGTGAGCTACGAGCAAGTGCCTCCGCAGTGAGCCACGAGCAAGCGCTCCGGTGAGCTACGAGCAGCAAGCGCCCGCAGTGAGCCACGAGTAAAAGCGCTCCCGCGGTGAGCCACGAGCAAGCGCCTCCGCAGTGAGCCACGAGTGCGCTCCGCGGTGAGCCACGAGCAAGCTCCGCGTGAGCCACGAGCAAGCGCCTCCGCAGTGAGCCACGCGCAAGCGCCTCCGCGGTGAGCCACGAGCAAGCGCCTCCGCAGTGAGCCACGCGCAAGCGCCTCCGCGGTGAGCCACGAGCAAGCGCCTCCGCGGTGAGCCACGAGCAAGCGCCTCCGCAGTGAGCCACGAGCAAGCGCCTCCGCAGTGAGCCACGAGCAAGCGCCTCCGCGGTGAGCAAGCAGCAAGCGCCTCCGCAGTGAGCCACGGGTCATTACACTTTTTCGGCCGTTTTATGTGGCCACTTCGTATAACAAAAATCCGATTTGATATGGTGTATCATTCAAGGAGTTGGGTGGGTCTGTGTGGAGCAGAGTGCTTCGATGGTGATCCCGAGTTTCGTATTGGTGATCGAAGGGGCTCAATCCTCAATCAGAGGAAATCTGGAGGTGAAACAATGTCACCTCCAGTCCCACAGCCAATTCCGATGGCTGCAATTGGGCAGCCAATTATACCAGACGATCAGGCATCCGTTCCCGGGTATTCCGGTGCGCCTTGGGTGCCTTTGCAGCAAAACGCCAACCCGCATATGCTCAACGGCCCTCAATCGGGTGGGGTGCCAGGTCAGCTTGCTCCATTGAAATCTGTGCCGCATAATAACCGTCCGACGTGTGAGTACTGAATTGCTTGGCATGGTGTTTGATGCACAATAATGGTGCTCGACACGTTGCTTCTTGGTGCTCTTTGCATTACTAACCGTGTTTCGCATCTTGCGTGAATTGTGGCCTTCAATTATGCATGCAGACACTTTCCGAGTTCTTTGCTTTAATAATTTATTCTAGCCAGGAAGCAGGTTACACTCGGGACAACCCAACTCAGAATGTGACACAGAAGGGGTTAGTAATATTTTATTCAGAATATCTACTGTTACCGGCTGCTAGAAGGATGTGTCCCAGTATTGTTGGCACAGCAGGTCTGCTAGTCAGGCACACTACATTCTGCCACAGACATCGAAACCGCACTTGGGACAAGTTTGAGACTGGGTCCCAAATGTCCCCCAAGGCTGGGGGCGGACATTTGGGAGAGGCCCAGAAAACGATGCCAGACGCATCTTTGCGGAACCTTGAGATCGATTACTGTCCGAAGAGAATAAAATATCTGCCACAGTGTCACATCCCACGATCCTCAAAATATCACTTTCGCGGTCGCTCCCCCGCTTCAAACGAATCTTCAGTGTACCTTCACGTTTTGTCGTGTCGCTTTTTGGATGTCGCTTTCGGCAATTTTCAGGTTCAAATGTTATGTATTAAATATGCAATTTTAGGTCAACGGATACGGTACGTGAGTGAACGCGCTCTTCCTCTAAAAACTACAATACAGTAGATAGACAATTTTTTCAACGTTCGTAACCGATATATGCATATTCGTCACGATAATTTTTGTAAGCTATCATTTGACCCCATCCGCAACCGCACCAGCTTCGTTTGCAATCGTGACTGCAAGCTAAGTTGACGCGGTTTAAGATGTGGCTGACCCATGGCACGAACAGCTGTGCAACCGTGGGGTTTTCGGGTGTGTTGGCGCATGAAACCTTGCAGTGATATCGCTGTTGTCGATAGTAGTGCACCCTCTTACGCGCAAGAACTGTCGTCAACTATGCACGAAAATGTCATATCATAACAAACCGCTTTTTGTGTTTGGGTTTCATGTACCCAAACCCACAAATGCAAAACAGTCAAGGTTTTCCTGTGCGTTCTAGCAAGCGAAACTAGGATGGTATGTTGCCAATATGTATATATGTTATAGGGTAAATGAGTATGACTGGCACCTAATGTGCCCTCGATATCCAAATAGCTACTAGGAATTTATCCCCGGGACGATTACAATCGTAAGCACGGTATGGATGTGCATCGCCCGCACATTAAGCCCCAATATATGTGTGATTTATTACATAAATTGCCATTTTTGGCCTCCATCACAGCAGTTACACCCCCCTCGATAAAGCAGGCTATCCGAGGTCACAATGCTTGATAATTGAATACGGACGGTTGAACGTTGGCAAACATACCCTTTGAGCTTTTTAACGATGCATTACTTCATGCAAACTTCAAAGCTGCCATTGAAATATGCTAACACGAGTCGACTACACTCATCTACCCTAAATAAGCTTTCACCCTGCAACACACACATATATGTCTTAAGAGTGGGACGCTTTTTATCAGATTGCGTCGCGACGAGCGCGACACTGACGTGGCACGCGAAGACTGTATCGCGTATAGACAAGACCGTCACCCGTATAAAACGCATTATATGTGTGGTGTCACTGTCGTGTCTATTCAATTTATGTTACAATCTACAATGGACACTTCAATGGATACCATAATTCGGCAGTTCCAATATATATCCTCGCGCCAAGCGCCAAGCGCCTCGGTTCGGCTTATGCTACCTACATGATTTATCGATAAATGCTTATATCTCGCAGGTACGGTTTCAACCTACTACACTCGAGTATCACGATTGGTGTCTACCGCCAGAGTCGCGACGATTGGTACCAAACACTTAATGCCCAACATCAGTGTGACGATTGGTGTCTCACAATAGCCGCGTGTCACACTTGGCGTCTACCGCTGGACTCATGATGCTTCGTGCGCAACACTTGGGATCTGACACCAAAGTCATGACGACTGGTTTCTGACATAATCATTAGCCTCGCGCCAGGCGCCAGGCGCCAAGCGCCTCCGTTCGGCCTATGCTTCTTACATGATTTATCGATAATCTCGCAGCTACGGTTTCAACCTACTACACTCGAGTATCACGATTGATGTCTACCAGAGTCGCGACGATTGATACCAACCACTTGGTGCCCAACACCAGTGTGACGATTGGTGGCTCACAATAGCCGCGTGTCACACTTGGCGTCTAACGCTGGACTCATGCCGATTGGTGCCCAACACTTGCTTGGTGCAAGCCAGTCGCTTTGTAGGGAGCCAGAGTGTAATTACATTGGTGCCCAACACTTGGGATCTGACACCAAAGGCATAACGACTGGTTTCTGACATAATTATTAGCCAAGCGCCAAGCGCTAGGCGCCTCGCGCCTCGGTTCGTCTGACACCGCTCACTCGCGACATCTACCCTTACACCCATTCGCGTACTCGCGTATGACACCCACTCACGAACTCGCTTCTGACTCTCACTCGCTCGCGTCCATGCGCCTGACACCGCCCACTTGCGACCTCGCAAGTGCACGTAACATCGCCTAATCGCGACCGGACATCCACTCGCGACCTAGAGTCCGACATCTAGCTGCATCTCATTCGTACAACCTCGGACCTCGCGTGTGTAAGTGACCCTCCTTGCACAACGCATTTCGGCGAAGACTCTCGTGCCGCATCTATCCACGCTGCATTGCATACCTCGTCACAATATCAGACCCGACCCCCGATACACACAGCCGCCTAGCGCCCCTTCATTTATATTTTTCACACACACACACACACACACACACACATATATATATATACTTCGTATACACATATGTTGTTGTAGCGAGAAAGTACCAAACCTAATTTATGTACATAGCATCCTCCATACTGTACACCTTTGTTAGAAGGTGGTTGACGACCGGGGCGTAGAAAACCGGGTCGAGGGCCTTGATGTACAGGGACTTGACCTCCATGTCGTCGAGAGTGCTCTTCCGCCGAGCAGACCGAAGAGCGGCGTTGAAGGCGGCAATAGTCCGCGACGGGTCGAACTGGGTGATCTTGATGGCCAGAAGGTCTGCGGTGCCTTGAAAAGGTCCGCCGGAATCCAGAAGCATTCTGGCGATCTCCAGCAACACCCGTTTCCCATCATCAAACGGGTGTGCCTCCGCCGAAGACTACATCCAGTCCGCCGCGGGCGACACCGGAGCGATGATGAATTCCAGTGTCGAAAATAGCAGTTTGTTCGCCTCGGCGCGAACGGGCAGCGTGGCATCCTCCAGGCCGAACAAAGAAGAAAACGCGGCCTCCTCAGTGACGAAAATGTCCCGTAATTCCAGCACCAGACGGGCGAAAACGGAGCTGACGTTCGATTCCGTACCATCAAAACGTCCATGTGTGTCGTCGTACACCTTCTTGATGACGAGCTTGGCGTCACGCTCGTCGAAGGACTCCTTCGCCAGACGTCTGACCGCGTCGAGGAACATTGCCCCTGCCGATTGGGCAGCCGGCGCAGCCGCAACCGTAGGAGTGGCTGGTGTAGTCGCATGTCTGGCTGCGGCATCGTCGAAAATGGTAACTAGGGAGCGGCGTGCGGCCGCAGTGTGAGATCTCGTAGAAGTGCCCATGATGAAATGACTACAGAGACAGGGTGAGGGGAATAATGCGAGGCGAGGCTAACGGTCTGGGCGACCGCTTGCGAGTTGCGGCGGGTCGTCGAGGATAAATCGGGGAAACAGCAAATAATACGCGGTTGTCAGGGTTATGACCGATGACACATGTGTCATACATGTCATATGTGTCATACCTGTCAGACATGTCATACCATGTCATGTCGTGTCATGTCGAGTCATGTCATATATTATAACGACAGACAGTCGTCAGACAATCGTCAGTACGGTCGACTATGACTGTACATGTCATCGAGATGATAAGTCACATCATCTGTCATTTATTCAAGGAAAGACTTGAATGATACCTGTCATCGAGAGTTCGTACGTCGAACTCGAAGATGGCAAAGCAAGATATAATCTTGAAGTACAAACAAGAAATCATCTTCGCTTCTAGCATGTGCGGAACAAGCATGCGCAGTATATTAGGGCGAACGCATCATTCGTTCTGCCTATACTGGTCGTTCAACCAATGTCTCGGGTTCACAACCCAATGGCGGTACCATCTATGCGATGGGAGACATCTGGTATATGAGCTAGCATTGTGCTAGAGCAGTATCTTCTCACAGAAGCCTGCACTCATCTCCGCTCATACGTTGCATGCGTGTTTACTGTTCAATAAACACCAGCTTTATATCAATATACTGAGGGCTCGCTTATAAGCCCTAATAGATGGTATTCTGAACTCGTCGAGGCACGAGAACGAGAACTCAAGTAAGTGCAGCGTCAGATATAGTATATATTGTATTGTTTGCAGGTTGCAGGTTCGCGCATACAGGCGACAACGCTCGCAGTGATATTGAATATCTGCAAACCGAATAATAATATACGCTCGAATATCGACAGCACACGGATTGTGCGAGGATTTATCATCGCGAACATATTCGCAGCTGACAGCATTCGCAGAGAAATCGTCTTAATACTATAAACGACAAGGTGTGCGCACAGTGTACGGATCGTATACATATGATGTCAAAATTCGCAGGGTTGTCACGGTATGCGAGATGCAGATGCGCGAACGAAAAATGATCGTCAGTACATATGATTTACATCAACTGCGACTGGACGTACGAAATTTCGTTTAACAGCGCGATCGCATTCATTCATGCGACAATACACCGGCGACAATGATATACTTTGTGAAATAATTGGCAACATCGATTTTCGCAAATGATCCGCTCGAACCGTCCACAATAATCCGCTCGTACGATGATTTTTAGCTCGTCAGCGCGATGTGCACCTGTCATGATTTCATCGGATGCAATAAACGCACGATTTTAGGGCGCATGATTCCTGATGCATCTACATGCAGCGAGATATACACATGTCTACAATGTCCGCCGTCCGTACATACGCCATGTTACGCACGTCAATATCCTCTGCACAACATTTGTATACTCGCAGGGATATTTTGGATGGACGCCTGATGGACACATGATCACTATAATGCAGCATTTCACACTATGTCTTGATGACTGCAGAGATATTTCAAACCGTCAGCATTTGTATACTTATTACAATATAGTGTGCAAGATATGTGTATACTGAGGTTGCAATGATTGCAACACACACATACATGCAGCATCCACCAACATGCAGCACATGAGTATATGCAGCATTACACCATGTATACATTCTATACTGAGTGACTGCAATATTGTAAATTGTACATGCATCACCAAAACAGCTTGATCACGATATCAGCTGTATTATATATACCAGTTTGATCACGTTAACAACCGGAACATTAGCATCATCTTGCAATGTACTGAACATTCCACAAGCATATTGCAGTGCATGCTAGATTATATCAGAACTCATGTTAGCATAAGGTGCCTGAAAGTAGTCTTAACATCATAATTAGCTCGTTATGTCCCGGTGGAGCCGAGATGCTCTTCGGATCACATACCGTTCTATGATGGATTACTGGATGGAATACTCACCAGAGTTACATGTAAAATCAACCAGCAACTCATTATTGTGAATGAGATTATATCAGGATTACAATAACCCCTAAC
The DNA here is from genome assembly GCA_001247695.2 of Cymbomonas tetramitiformis. Classification (NCBI taxonomy): domain Eukaryota; kingdom Viridiplantae; phylum Chlorophyta; class Pyramimonadophyceae; order Pyramimonadales; family Pyramimonadaceae; genus Cymbomonas; species Cymbomonas tetramitiformis. The sequence continues at coordinate 22,848 of LGRX02034317.1, read as the reverse complement.
TTGATATATATCATGCTAGATTCATTCAGTACATGGTATGCTGATCACCATCCTGCATGATAACTATCTGGGAATATTGTAATACCAGAAGTCACCTTCCTGTAAGTGTGTAAAGTGAACACACACACACACTGGCAAAAGTACTAATCAGCAGTACTACACATTGCACACACACTGGCATTTACTGTATATATTGACATTCACTGACTCAGAGTGAATTGGTCAATTATAATGTCCATTATGTACATGATAATATGGATACCATTCCACAAACACATGTGCGTGTGGAATGTCAGTGATGGCGATAGATATGGGAGCAGGATAAACCAACATGCTGTAGGGCTGGATGGAGATATCTCCAGACCCGAAGGCAGAATACTGTGCTCATTATAACAGCTGGTAACTGTTGAGCACAGCCCATCCACTCTCACATATCGCTGGAGCAAGAACAACCACTATACTGCATTATGACAAATGACTCAGTATTGATCAGCACAAAAGCATGTACCTAACCAGATCAGTACATACATTGAGCTGAGAGACATAGGTGGTTGTGGACAGACACACACATATACATGTGTTGTGCTAAACTGCTTTGATCATTATCAAGCAGTGTCCAGATATGTTTGAAATTCAGAGATATCATTTTGATATATCTTAGAGCACAGTCATATGCTCAAACATATCATAGGTTGACAAGTTATCACTAAAGTGGATAATCCGCTTATAGTTGGTACACCTAAATATCAGCAGGAAGTACATTACTTCCATGGGTTTCAAATCAGTAAAACCCATAATTATGATCAACCACGGATGTTGACATACAGAGATATTCACTTATATGCCATGAAAAATGTCATGTGCAAAAGTGAAGTAAATTGCAATACTTCTGTACCTTGCAGCTTACACACACACAAAGAGATATTACTATGGAAAACAATAAATACCCGAAAAATGGGCAAAATGGGTAAAATCCGTCTACGATAGATTTCAACCGTCCGGTTTATTGAAATCTCGACCCTATTTTATTTGAGATTATGATTTTATACCTATTAAGGTATCATAAAATCAGGACGGCCGTAGTCATATCTCGTGCAACACCCTAGATAGCAGGTGTGGAATATATAGGGGTATACATATTGGCTTAACACCAGGCGGTGGTGGACTTGCGACTTGAATATCCGAGCATAATATTATCTACTTTTCTACATTTTTACTTGGTTGTTTTCACAAATTATTCGGTGCAGCCCTTAAATATCAATATCCCATATATCAATCGGATATGCACATGAACAAATTGTGTCATTACCATGCGCGCGTGTGCATCTGTACCAATAAATAGTGCAAAAAGAAATTCTAGGGGTGAGGGGAGGGTGCTTACCCCCACTGGGGGGAGGGGTTCGGTGCTGACCCCCAACGACAAAAAACAACTCATATGGGTATGCTAACCCCCAAAGGCAAAATGCAGGTTCTGGGGTATTTCTAGCCTCTGCCCCCCTATCAATCCTCGGAAGCTCTAAGGGCAACGGCCAGCAGCCCCCTCACTCCCCGACTCGTCCCACTCCCACGCTCCCGCTGCCATGACACTTCGCGCGCACAAGCAGTCCATCGCGCCCTTGGAGGGGAGCTGGGTCGCCGACTCGCACAGTTTTCTGACTGACTAAGCAAACTAGTCACAGCTGAAAAAGTTGGCTAAATTCAGATCGTCTTTAAAACCTGACGATCGAAATAATTAATGGTGGATGATCGCTCTGAAAATGTTGGCGAATTTCACGGAGTCTCTCAGGGACGTGGGATCGTGCAGACGTGGGATCCTCTTCGATCTCACGAGGTAGAGGGACTGTGCATCCTGAGATGAACACAGAACTCGTCGAGTTCAAGGAATTTTGGTGCGCCTGGGTAAGACATTCTCAGGAGGTGGAATGGCGTGAATGCAATCGGATACATGCCAGCGTGCATTGCTAGTTTGCCACCGTGACCCAAAAAATCCGACGTGGCTGCAGATGTGGCACGCATAAACCCTCAGATTGAAACCTATGCGACGGTCGACTTTGCTTTAGGAAATGTCAGATGTTAAGTACGAGACCCCCCCGGATTATATATTCCTCTTTCGTGGATATAACTGGCGATAAGAGCCTAGAGGTATCGAATGTTGACAGCCGTTGTCGATGTGGCGCAATACAATTCATAACTTGGATACATTACGTGAGACATTCGTCGGGAGAAATTCGGAATTGTGAACTTATTCATCTAAACCGTTCGCTGAAAATATAGTAATATCTCTACTTAATCGTGCGTACCCGCGAAAAAGATGGTATGTCAAAGACGGCGGATTACACCGACCTGTGCGTGATACGGTAGTGTGGCATCGTAGAAAAGATTTCGTTTTACTTTTCACAGATTCACCTCTCGCGTCTGTCGACAGCCGAGCGACATGGACGATGGAGTTCTCCAGTGTCGTCTTGTACAGAATCGTGTCCGTTTTTGCAATTCCTGTCGCTTTTTGCAGTTCTTAAACAATATTTTACGTTAAGTCTAATTTGTTAAATATGCAGTTTTAGCTAAAGACGGAAGGCTTTCTCTCCCGCAGTGTGCCCCTGTCCAGCGAAGTAAAGATCTCCAGGATTGTATCATAATCTGAGCAATATTTTGCTTCAAAATATCATCACATATTCCTACTTAGTATGCGGGTACCCGTTTCGCAAAGAATGATGACCCATAGCGCAACTATTGCGGGTTTCAAAATCCTGAAATTCCGCCCGCTTCCGCCAAATGAACGTGTCAGCCCACAGCGAGATGTGTGGTTGACCGTTCAGTCTGTGCAATTTACTTAGTGAAGACAGCACATATGAAATACTATTTTCGCTAACGCTTCCCTCATCCGTTGCGCACGCTCGCTTGCAAGCGAGCGCGCGAATGATGGAAGAAACCCTAGCGGAAACGTGGACGCGGTTAACATCCGCGTGTCCGCTAGAGGTGAAATTGCACTGCCAAACGCTCAGTGTGTGTTTATTATGCGTATATGATATGCGTGATATGTTCATGTCGTGCGGTATGCGTCCCTGCTGGGCGTGAGTCGAGATGGCTGGCTCGAATCACGTCCATTACCCCCCCTCATAAGAACCGTACAGCATCCGAAATTCTGGACGGATCTTGCTCGCGCAAAAGATATGTTGTTCCTAACACTTATTATAATGCATATGGAAAGTTATGTTGTGTTCGATATACGTTAGTATGCGGAAATCAACAGCCGCCGTGCAGTGACTTACGGGTCGAGGTCCCACCGGTACTCTGAGTGCAAGTCATGCTTTTTTCTGTTTTCAATATCTGTTTTGGGTTGCACATGTGACGTGAGGTCAGACACGTCATCATATTCGGAAATCAAAAGTGACAGTATAATTCTGGTATCGACTGATGACGCGGACTTTGCATCGCGGACATTTCATTGGTTTCAACTAATTTATGAAGCGTTTATTGGTTCAGTAGTAATGATTTTTGATGACTCGGCATATTTCCCGAGCTGATAAACTAAATGCTCGATGCGAGATTCGAACTCAGAGATCGTTCAGACGATTTTTATTGTACTGTATCGTAACTACAGCCTAGAGAAACCTGAATTTACTGTAGACGATCGCAGCCAGTAATTTTTTTATATCGGATGGCATTGACGCGTAGACGATTTCGGTGAAAATTAAAAAGCTGTACTCACTTTTAACAGTCAGTCAGAATTACGTGGACCCGCCGCCCTTTACCGCAAATGGGTGGGTACCGGCTTTCCGTGCACTGTCTGCTTCCACATGTGGGGCATCACGGACTTGCACCCCGACACTCATGGGTCGTGTTGGTACGTATGCATCGAGGCGTTCGCGAACAACAAGCATTTAGACACCTCCAAGCCGGCCGCGCCCCGCCCGTCCCTTGATGCGTCCGCTGCTGTGCTGTCGGCACCACCACCCTCGATGGACCCGCCGGCGCCGCCCGCAGAGCAGGCGACAGCTGCGGCGATGCACTCTGTCCGCTTCGGGGTAAGGTGGTGTCATGGAGATACCGACTTCCTCCCCCCATAAGGGGGGAGCAGTGGTGCCCCCTGTGTCACCCCTCGCCTGGCTGTCACTTGCTATCCTGCCGGTCCACGTGCAATCGTGTGTCACGGCTTGCCCGAAACCCTAAAGCCTCTCATTATTTGTTTTCATCTAGCTTTAGACCTTCAGCCGTATCACCTGTATGTGTTTTGCTGTCAGCGGTAATAACACACACACACACATATATCATATATATATATATATATATGTATGTATGTATGTATGTTATTCCACCACCGCGCCAGCGCACCGCGCCGCGCCAGCGCACCGCGCCAGCGCGATTTTTCCGATACTACCATATTTTTCGTTGAACCGTTGAGTTATCTAGGACAATGGCGTGTGTTTTTCCTTTGGGGGTACCCCCCTTCCCGGACTTACATTTGCCTGCGGGGTACGCCCCCGTTTGCATTTGCCTGGGGAGTACGGACCCAGGAAAGTCCTAGAACCGCTGCCCCCCCTATTAATTCTCGGAAGCTCAATGACGTTACTCATGGGAGACAGACTTTCACCCCCATCAGGTGGGGGGAAGTGTCTCCTCCTTTTTCACCCCTCCGTCGCCCTGATGAGGTCGGTGCCACGTCAGCGGTCATCTTTCCGCAGTTCATTCCGATAATAAAACACCTAAGTTATTTATTATCGCATCTTAGACTGTGCCCGCACTCAGGGTTTACACCTGCCTGCTTCCTGAGTTTCTTGAAACCTAATATATATCCACCCCTTGTATATATTTTAGTGTTTCCGTCAGGTTATTATGGCCCCACCACTGGCGGATGTTCGCTCACGCTCTCAACGTCTTTGATCCCGCACCGTGTGCGGTACACGCGCCCCATTGGCCCCGTGATTTCATTGGCAGAGCGCCCTTGTCCTCTACACCTCAATCTTGACCCCGTGTGCCGCATCGACACCGGGAAATTTGTCGAGCACCCTGTCCTCGACCCACCATTTGCGCGAGCACCCTGTCCTCGTAACGACCCAACATCCACCCGAGCACCTTTGTCCTCGACGATTTTATCCAACTTTACTTTGCACTCTGCCAGCAGCGACTCTCCGGCAGGAAAATCGGCTTACCGCACGACTATTTTGACTTCACCGACGTTTCCCCCGCGGGATTCTACCCCAAATTCACTTTTTCATCTTACGGTTTGGTCAATTTTACGGAATTTTACGTTTTACTTCCAAACCCAAACCCTTTCGACACACTCCAGATTTCTGCGGCTGCAGCTTTCATGGCTTCGCCTTCCCAGCGTGCGCGCATGGCCGCAGTTCGATCTGCCGTTGAGCTTCTTCAACAACGCCGATTTCTCACTGGTTACAACCTCGTGGTGTATGGCGGTGTTTGTGCACCAAGCGCCAAGGCCCACTCCGACAATTTCTCGATCGACGAGTGCGACACCTTTGAGTTCTACACCCTCTCATCTCCACTGTCCACTTCCACTCGACGCATCCATTGGCCGTCGTGTGGTGGTGTGTGGTGGTGTTGTCACCATGCCTCACACCCACCTCGAGGTCCTCGACCCCACTTTCATCGCCATTCATGAGTGCGATGCCTCGCTTCAACGCGCTCACCGCAATTTTCAACCCCATCATCCTCGCCCTTTCTACACCGACTCATTCCCTTCGGTGGTGCTAGGCCGCTTTTGGCTCTGGCCTCGCGCAGGAGTGGGATGATTGTGTACCATTTTGGCAGCGTTTGCCCTTCACCATCGTCAACGGACGCCACCGTCGCCAACGAAGTCTGCTTGTTACTTTAGCAGCCTGCCCAGCGGGAGTAGTCGATCCCCGCGGCACACGCATGGGCGTAAGCCCCTAGAGCACGCATCCGAGATTAGCGCAGGCTGAGCCGTTCTAGCTGGGTTGGAAAAGACCCCTTGAATCTTTTGGGTGTGTCCGATTAGGGTTTCCCATGCTTGTGAGTTGAGATCCTGCCTTGGGACCTAACACCTTCGGGGTGAGATGGTGTCATGAGGAGACAGATTTTCACCCCCACCGGTGGGGGAAGTGTCTCCTCCTTTTTTACCCCTCGCCCTGAGGTGCCACGTCAGCGGTCATCTTTCCGCAGTTCATTCCGATAATAAAACACCTAAGTTATGTCATTATCGCATCTTAGACTGTGACCGCACTCAGGGTTTACACCTGCCTGTTTCCTGAGTTTCTCGAAACCTAATATATATATCCACCCCTTGTATATATTTTAGTGTTTCCGTCATTTACCTGGCACGAGATGATATGCTTGTGCCTCTCACTTTATTGTCAAATTAATAGTACCATGGTCACGACAATATTCTTAGATGTGATGAATGGTTCGCTGACAATGCCGTCATTTTGGACTCTAACTCGGACCGATTTCATTGATTGTCGCTGCCGTTGACATCATGACAGACCGTCGTCACATTTATCGACTGTGGTATTCGGACCGCACAAGCGTCTTCTAGTATTCACTAGACGAACATATTATAGCTAGGCTGCCCCTGAAACAGGGACACGAATATAATACGTGATTATCTTGCCAGCGAGTTTGTCTTGTGCTTTGCTGAATATTGTAGTGTTTTCACTGTGTGTTGACACTTCGTGCGCCACAAATACATAGGTTTTAATTTTTCCGGGAGCAAATTTTAATTGTTTCCGGAACAATTAACTTTTGATTTTCCCCGTAACAATGAATTTTGGCTACGGACACGCATATTTAGGGTTTAGTGAGAGTTTATGGGGTTTATCCAGTAGCCAGGCACCCTAAAAACCTAACACTAAACCCTACATGTGCTTTCCCGTAGCTAAAATTCATTGTTACGGGGAAAATCAAAAGTTAATTGTTCCGGAAACAATCAAAATTTGCTCCCAGAATAATATAGTTCCCAAATGCATACCTATCAACATGCTCCCTCCCTCACTTCCCACGGGTGCCACGCCTGTGCATATTTAGTTACCGCAGCCCATGGTCGGGGTACGTGCATCAAGTGTACCATGCATCCGCACTAGTAACTTGGCCTCGAAATATTGTTAGGACGCATGAACTCGGGAAACTCGTGCGTTCTAGGAATGATTCGAGGTAGGCGCTGCTCCCTCCCTCCCTCACTTCCCACGCGAGTGATATGCCTATGCATTTATTTGCCGCAGCCCTTGATGGTCGGGGTACGTGCATCAAGTGTACTATGCATGCGCACTCATCTGGCCTCGAAAGATTGTTAGGACGCAAGAACTCGGGAAACTCGTGCGTGCTAGGAATGATTCGAGCCAGGCTGCTCCCTCCCTCACGCTTTCCACGAGTGCTACGCCTACGCATTTATTTACCGCAGCCCTTGATGGTCGGAGTACGTGCATCAAGTGTACAATGCATGCGCACTCACCTGGCCTCGAAAGATTGTTAGGACGCAAGGACTCGGGGAACTCGTGCGTGCTAGGAATGATTCGAGGCAGGTTGCTCCCACCCTCACTTCCCACGAGTGCTACGCCTCTGTATTTATCTACCGCAGCCCATGGTCGGGGTACGTGCATCATGTGTACGATGCATGCGCACTCACCTGGCCTCGGAAGATTGTTATTCGTGCGTGCTACGAATGAATATGCAAGTATAAAGCACTTCATAACTAGTGCCGATGGTGCAATGGAATATTCCTTGTTCGGCATGAACGTTAATTGTTTCATTAATAAAATTGATGGTTTTTTGAAAATGAATATTTTTTCCCGGAGCGGCGCCTCGCGGCGGCGGTTAACCCCTCTAGCGGCAACTCCCAACGCCCCCCCTCCCCCCACCCCCCCCCCCTAGCGGGGATCGATGTCTATCTTGCCCCCCCTCGGAGCAAAGTTCCGCCGCCGCCACCAAAAATAGGTGCCACGCATATGATATTCATACATATTTATTGACATGCACATATACTGTTTTGATGAACATACGTATGCTATACTGTCTTGATTTATTTGATCAAGCTGCACCTGCCTCTCGAGCTCGGTTGCTTTCCCTTTCCCAACGTGGCGCCATTGCTCACTTAGTAGCCATCCCCGCGTCGCCTTCTTTTCGGCTTCCACCCACTCAGGCAGTTGGCGCCTTGGCTTTGCAATCAGGTGCCCCGATGCCTATTCTAGCTGGTGTGTATACATGTGTATGTGGTGCTTCTATTGACCCCTTTGGCTATCACTACCTTGTCTGTAACCGGCGTGGATGGGCTATCACGGCACATTATGCCGTTCTTAATGTGTTGGCATCTATGCTGAAGCAAGTATGTGATCCAGTCTTTGTCATCGTGGAGGATCGCAATCATCATGGGCATTCGCCTGATTGGAAGCCCGACATCAAAGTGCTCAACCATGATGGATGAGGCAGACATATCGTGATTGACGTGAGCCTTGCATTCCCTTGTTGCACCGCGTATGTGGACCGGGCTGCTCAGGAGCCGCTGCGGGCTGCGGCGGCACATGAGCGAGCCAAGAGGGCATTGTACGGACCAATAATCTGGCCTAACACGCTTGTGCCTTTTGCGATGGAGTCTTTTGGAGGTTTGGGGAAATCGGCGCGGAAGTTCTTCGACAGTTGTGTACTGCGCAGGCAAGACCGATTGTTTCAGGAGGAGGAGGATGCAACATGGAGCACGCAGAGCTTTTCGACCTATTGGTTGCAGCGGATAGTGGTTGCATTGCACGGCTCGCAGAGCTACGGAATTGCTTGCAGGGCTAGTCATGATTATCAACATGGGCGAACGCTGGGAATTTGCATGATATTCTTCTAGGTAGTTGTTTTGGCATTTGAATGAGTTTGTTTGTTTGTTTGCTGTGCCTCTGACATTTCAATTGTGAGATGCGAACCTTACAATGAATAAGTTTTTGACCCCTCTTACATATGCTATGCTATATGTGTTTATATTTATTAGGGTGTAATGTACAATGCGCGTAGGCAAATGCCATGATGGATATGGTAGTATGCGCGTCTGCAATTGATTTAAGTGTAGTATGCGCGTAGGCAAATGATTTTAATGGTAGTCTGCGCGTGAGCAAATGATTTCAATGGCCACCTGCCCGTAGGGAATAAATGGAATTAATATTGTGATATCCGAAGATATCATAAGATAATACATAATCATGTAAAGTCATTTCTGTATAAACTTTGCCCTACCAGCTAATGTCTACTTGTAGCCTTTCGCATTTTGCGCTATACCATCCCGGACGGGCAAGATGGGGAATCCTGGACAGGCAAGATGACCTGCTGTTAGTGCAAAACCCTCCCGTTCTGATGACGAGGGGCGCTCTCGCAACCAGCGGGGTATGCTGTGTCGGAGGATGCTACCTGCTTGATCGACATCTATGTAGATCATATGCAAAATAAGCCCGCTCCATCGATACCCTTATAAAGGGTTTCAAATTGACGTTTATTGACCAATTCTGATAAGTATCGGAAATTGCTCACAAACATAATAATAACTCATTAGACATATTACACCGAATTAAATAAGTTTGCGCACTAATTTCCCTTTGTGAAACACATCTATCGACCAAATTTAAATATTTTAAGTCCCAAGAAAAGCTCGAAGAACAAGATGAGTTCTCAACAAATTTTACTTGAAGGCCCTTCCTTATACACGGACACTGCAAAAGAATCTTGTACTAAAAGGATTTTACATCCAGCTTGAATTCCAGAACAATAGCGTATCACTCTATAAACTGTCGTTGTTTTTTTATGATGCAAATTGTGTGAGTTACAGTCAAGCAGGTTCTGAGTCGGTAGCGACGTATTGTATAGCCGTTCGATAGCAATCCATAGGTACAATCCATACGTGCTTGAATCGGACAAGCCTTTATGTATCAAACTACGGGATAGCAAACGCATTCATGCCAGAAGGGAGATGCACCTCCAACGGTGTATCACAGAGTGCATTATATCAAACAAAGCAACATGAAGTGTAGAAACTGTCTCATGTATTTTTCCTCAGCAATTTCTCTTCGAAAACGTTATGGGAAGATCGTCATGCTTCACCACTTGAGAACACCAGCGGAGGGGTCTGTTTGTCTTCTCTCGGCATCTTTTGTGAACCAGTCCACAACCTTTCCGGCGTTCAGTTCTTCAACACTAACACCTTCTTCTTCTGCGATAACTCGCAGTAGATTCAATGAAGAAACCTGTAGTCCAACACGGGTCTTCAGCACCGGGATTTTCTCAAGCAAGATTCAGATAGCCACCAAGCACTCACGGTGGCCAGATCCAGTTCGGTGAAACATAAGCAACCGTGTAACAATCTCTGCTTCAAGTAGTGGCCGCTTGAAGCCCGGCTTTCTGTGTCTCGAATCAAGAGGGCTTCAGTAGTGGATCAGCATATCAAGTGTGCAACTGTCTGCAGCGGCCACTCCTAATCCACTGTGACTGTTGACAACCTATGAGGAACGTAAAAGCAAAACCCAACAACGTGTGCAAAAGTGCTTATGGGGCCCCGTCCCAAGCCACTGTGGGTCTTGGCTAACTGTGCAAATGGCCAAGTCGAGTGCACACGCGTTAACGGCGAGCACCCTCAGCCTAGTATGCATCTTGCTGGAAATATTACCATACAGCAAATATGTATGACAAGTGCCACTTCAAATGTGTCCATGACGGAAGTTGAAGGAACCTAAGAGCAAGCCTGTATGAAAAGTGCATCAGTGGATACTGCACGTCATGCCAAAACATGAAAAACCTAACAGAGAAGACCCTTTATATTTTTTGATAAACTCACTCGTGCTCACGGCGGCAGTCACGCTGCAAAGTGTATCCTGGCGAACTATGAGGCTTCGAGACGCAAGTGACTGTGACAAGTGCCGTATGAGGAACCTGATAGACAGTAGTGCGGCAAGTGCTCACAGCGGCCAGTCCCACTTTAGTGCGCCTGCCGATCTGCAACAGGACTTTTTGCAAAATATGACGAACCAGATTGCAAATCTGCCTGACAAGTGCGAAAGCCATCACGGCAGCCAGTCACCGTTCAGGGCGTCCCGCGACTCCATGAGGAAACCAAAGACAGTCTGTATGGAAAGTCCACGAGCGCACACGCCTGTAGACTGGTGCTCGTCCGGTCGATAATTGCGAAACCTAATAGCAGATCTTTGTGACAAGTTCACAAGTGTGCGCAGCGCATAGTCGCGTTCGCAACATGAGGAATCTGATAGCGAATCTCTGTGACAATTTTGCACGCGCTCACGGCGGCTAAACCCACTTCAGAGTGCTGCTTGTCCTAGCATGAAAAAAATGATAGGAAGTATCTGTGGCAAGCGCGCATGTGCTCACGACAGCCGCTGCCAGTCCAGTGCGCCACGTGGCGAAGAATGAGGGAACCTGACAGCAACCTTCTGTGACAAATGTGCAAGGCGGTCGGACCCAGTCCAGTGTGCCGCTCGGGCCAATCATGAGGGTGCAATAGCAGTGCTTGAAGGTTTGAAAGGAGAACTCACTGTTAGTCGCGCCAAAAACTTCTCGTGCATATCTATCGGTGCCAGGTCAACCTGTGCCGCCGGGCGGGGTTCAGCTGTTGTTTACACCGATTCGAGTGGAGATGGGAGAAGGGAAACAAGTAGCACACGTGAACAGGAGAGTGATGAACTTGGCGCAAGAGGGACTTTGTTTGACCGCAACTTTGTTTTCTGAGCGAAAAGCAGTTGAATTTATATTTGTACATTGATTCCTGTTTGTCATAGTAATTTGTGCGGCAAAAGCTTCGGCCATATACAGGCGATTTCCCGAGCCAACCTTAAGTAGTTTTGCCTGTGGATAGTACCCGTGGTCCTCAACGACCAAGGTTGCCCAGTAGACAACGCCACAGGACCAACCATATTGGGAAGCATGTCAGGAGAGCCAGGCTACGAAAGGAAATGCAAAGTGTACTTGGAAGCGAGTGTAAGTCAAGGTTGAGGTAACTTCAGTGCGAGATCACCAAGATATTCGAGGGGATATTTTGTGACTTTACCAGTCCAGCTTCCTCCGGTGTGAGGAAAGAGTCTGGGCCTCCACTTGCAGCGACTCTGAAAACTGTTGCAATACAATCTAAGGAGGCGTCAATGCAGTTGTCTATCAAAAATTGGCACTGCGATCCAGAGAACACAAGTTTTCAAGGGGTGAGACTTGTATCGAGTAGCTCTGGAAGAAAATTTCAGCGCTGTACTCGCCTGGGACATTCTGTCGCTTCTTGATGGGTGCAGGGGTAACTCGCTTTGCACGCAGGCCTCGACTCGGCGAGCACTGCTTTCGGATAGAGATCGTGCAGCTAGACGTGCAATATATCATACTCGCCATGTTATCGAAGCAAAGGAATTAAGGAGAGGAATGGAAATTTCCCAAATTTGCCTTATCCAGAAGGAGCACTGCTGAAATGCTCGTGCTGGATGCTGGATCAGTCTCGAGTCTGAAGAATTAGAATAAATAGTATGAAGAGGTGCTAATTAGCCCCAATATCACCTGAGGGCCTCAGCGACCTCAGGTGATATTGGGGCTAATTAGCTCCTCTTCATGATATATTTGTGACGCATCAGCCCTCGATTAATCGAAGGGATCATGTGAGAGCCACGTCATGAAATATGCTTTGCAACAATATTTCTCGACTCTGCCACGTCATCACACCACGCGATATACAGTACAGTAAGCCTTATATAATGATATTGGCGGTGGTCTCGGTCAATTATCATTATAAGGCTTATATCATTATAGCATATAGGACTTACTAAGCCTTATAATGATAATTATCATAACAGGCCCCTATAATGATAATTATCATTATAGGGCTTGTAATGATACTTGTCATTACAGGCCCCTATAATGATAATTTATCATTATATTGCGGAACAACCCATAACACCCCCCGGAAATGGGTATCAGATTTTGGGTTTTAGTTATCCTATCCCAACAAACAATATATCGTTGTGTTTGTCCATGCAAGAACGATATGTATGTCAGATATATAGTTCGGAGCGAATATATCGGATAACTGGAAATAAACCCTGAGTTAAGGGTTTCGAGATCAGAACGGTAAAAGTCAGATAGATAAAGGAGGTATACACATAAATACTAACGGGAGTTTCCCGACTACTAGTGACGGTCACCCAGCCTACTTTAGGAGGTGACAAGTGACAGATTATCCTGTCAGTGTGTCACATCCAGCACACCACCTAGGGTGGTGACCGGAGTTAGCAGTGAAGCGAAGCAAACAAACTCCCTACTCAACTTCAGGAGGAAACTGTAGCACACCTAGGGGCCTGTACTCTTGGTCAGGGCGGTCCCAGGTCACAACAAGATTGACAGATACTGTGTTAACTGCTAAGAAACCCTAAACACAACTCAATTTGAGAGAGCTCCTCTGCACATCTAGGAGGCTAAGCAATAGCCAATCTCTAGGCAGGCACGGTGTGACCAATCTCAGCCACTAGGGGTCTGCGGGGCTTGCGATCCGGCCCGGAGCAGCGTGAGGGTGAAGTAGTTGCCGGCCTCCGGGGCTGGTGGTAAATCATTCGTAGAAGAAATTGTTGAATCCTCGATCACAGCCGCATGATCACCAGAGCTCGGCTCCTCGTCATCGGACGAGTACGGCGGTGGCGGGTAAGGCGGCGACGGCGGAACGTAATCAGGGTCGGGTTCATACAGCCATGGTGGCCGTGGGACGTTGCGGAGAGTGTGGAATCCCTGCCGCAGCTCCCGATACCGCGTCTGTCGATGCGGCGGAATAGCAGCCGTGCTCGCATCACCCATCGCGTCGCCAAGATTGCTACAAACCACCTCAGTTGGCGAAGTACCTGTAGCCGGGACTGCCGAGGCAGTCCACGTAGCACCACCGACCGGTGGAGCCGTGCATGTGCGCGCACCGGCACCACCGACATCGGCAACGGTGTGCGGCGCGGCGGTGGCACAAATCACAAACAGCGCACACACCAAGGACGAAGTGAGAAGAGACCTCCCGAAGCCCGGAATGGCGTTCCCACAGCCGTACCGTGGCCGCGGCGGTGCCACCGAGGCATCCTCGTCGTCATCGTCGCTCGTGGCGTAGGTCGCGGGCTTGTAGTCCATCACGCGCTCCGGTGCCTCAACCGCGGAGAGCAAATTCATGCTCGCGGCCGGCTCGTCGGGCGCCCCCAATGCAATCCCCGTGCTCTCAATGAAATCGGCAAACGTGCGGGTGACGGGAGGGCAGAAGGGGTTCGGCGGACCGGTCCATTCCTCCTCGGATTCAACCGACGCGGGTGGGGAGTGTGCGGTCGGCTCCGACACCACCGGCAAGTCGGCAGTGAAGGTGTTGATGTTGAACGGCGAAGCCCCAGCCGTGCGTGCCATCTCGGAGAACTCGGTGACGGCGGACACGAGGACCTCACCGTCCTCCTCGCAGAACGAGCACGCGGAAAGATCGGTGAAGACCTCCGGCTTCCCGCCCGCAAGCATGCAGAGGGCGTCGAATTCCACGGGGTCGCCGTGGTCGATGGCGTGTTGGAACTTCGCGGCCAGCACGGAGTTCTCGGCCTCCTCGGCGAAGGCGTAGGCCGAGAGTCCGGTCCTGCCCCCGTTCGGGCAGTCCCGATGCCAATGCCGCGCTTTCCCCTTAGCGCACACCTGATTTTGGCAGTACGGGATGGTCGCACCGGTGTCCCGGTGGAAGGCCACCTTCCTCGAGACGGATTGAGACCAATTCCCCCCTTTGGGGAGGGGCGAGGCCGCAAAGCGGGTCTTGACACGGCGGTCTGGCTTGTCCGCGCGAGGTGTGAACCCCCGTGGGGACGGCTCGGACTCGGCGGCGACGAGGAAGGCGGTCAATTGCCGCTTCAAGTCGAGTACCATCGCCCGTAAGTCCGCGATCTCACCCGCCGTGCCCGAATCACCGATGTCCTTCTCCATGAAGTGCGTGCCGTGGGAGTACCGGTGTGCGGATGCGGTGGCGGTGCCCGCCCGCACGTGCTCGCCGTAGCACTCACGTACCCATTGCTGAATGGTGAGGAGGTCGTGGGCGGCTCGTTGGTCGTGAAGAAGCAAGCGGGACACCACCGGCTGGTAGAAGGTGGTGTCGAGGGCCTTGATGAAAAGGGACTTCACGTCCTCGTCCATGAGCGTCGCCCTTGATCTCGCAGCCTTGAGCGCGGCGTTGAAGTCCTCGATCGGTCCATGAGGGTCCATGCCCGCAGGGATGCGGACGGCGAACATGTCCGCCTGCCCCTGGAAGGGGTCACCAACCGGGATCATCCGACGGGCGAACTCGAGCAGAACAAGCTTACCGTCTGTCGGGAAGCTGGCGTGGGACGAGTCCATCCAGTCCGCTGCGGGCGAGGAGGGGTCTACCAGC
Source organism: Cymbomonas tetramitiformis (assembly GCA_001247695.2). Taxonomy (NCBI): domain Eukaryota; kingdom Viridiplantae; phylum Chlorophyta; class Pyramimonadophyceae; order Pyramimonadales; family Pyramimonadaceae; genus Cymbomonas; species Cymbomonas tetramitiformis. The sequence continues at coordinate 7,502 of LGRX02034317.1, read as the reverse complement.
AGCTCGAGCGTGGAGAACAACAAGTTGTTGGCCTCCACGCGGATGGCCAAAGTAGCGTCGTCCAGCGCGAAGAGCGGAGCGAAACCGATGTCCTCAGTGACGAATGCTATCTGCAGCGCAGAGACCATCCTCGTGAAGATGGCCGCCGCGTGGGACTCCGCACCGGAAAATCTCCCCTCCTTGCCGTCGAACAACTTGGATGCGTTGTACGTGCTTGGCTACCTTGTGAGATATAATAAACTGTATTATATCGGGCGGTCACTGAATAGTTTCTTATACAAGTGTAAACTGATTATAAAGTTAAACGAATATATAATGCATCTGTGACCTAGGTATCTGTCACCAAGTACTGTACGAGTACTGGTACAGTCGATCGGAGTCATGCACGGTATGACCTACGGTGCACTGAATCCAGCACACCACCCTGTAACTGTACGGAGTGCTGTTCAGGTGGCAGAGAGCAGCTCACAGATAAAGTCCAAAGTTCCGAAACAACAAACAGCTAGGAGCTGGAAACTGCTAGAGGGAGGCCTGTGCTTTAGCCAGGGCGGTCCCTTTCTAAAGCTGCTGCTAGGAAATTGCTCACAAGCTAAGTTCCTACAGCTGAATCTCAAGGCTACTCAGCCACTTTCGAAGTGGTCCACAAAGCTGCAGAGTTCACCAGAGTTGAAGAAGTTGTCAGTGTCAAAGATGTTCAACCAGAACCAGAGTCCAGAAGTCATAATCCAGAACCAGAGTCCAGAAACCAGAGTCCAGAACCAGAAGCCAGAATCATATTCCAGAAGCCAAGACCAGAAACCAGAGGCAGGAAAAGATTCGTAGAGTAAATTTAGGAATTCCGAAAATTGAAAATCAGAATTCAAACCTGCCGAAACCACAGAAGGAAAAGGAATGCCGAAAGCAAAATAGTACGGCAAGTCAGACAGACTGTTGGCAGTCACCCCAATGGGATGTACCGCTGCGGTGAATTCAGGGGCTCGATCGAGCACCACCGAACCTTGAACCGCTGACACACATGCAAGACACATGAGTGCGGGCAGGGCTAGAGATGCAAAAGAGAATACTCTCGGCAATGTTGCCACACCGACACGTGATCGTGTAGCCGGTGGGGCCGAGTGAATCTCGTCTCCGGAAAAGGAATAACCGTCGGAGCCGTCGTCATCGTCGATCACGGTCATGGGGACAGTGACTTTAGCCCCCCCACTGTAAGGGGGTGGCAGTCCTGTCCGCCTGTGTCGCCCCTCGACCCGCGGTGCCGTCTTGCCTGGCACGGTCCTGCTCAGTTCAGGGAATAAAACACTCCCCGTATCTTATTCAATTATCTTCGCACTGTGAAACCCGAGACACCTGCCTGACAGCTTGCTCTAGGTTTCCGTGAGATATATATATCCACCCGACTCCGTCAATTACATATATATATTTCACTGTTCCGGTCAGGTTATCGGTTCACCACTTAGTGGGTGTTTCGATTTTCACTACTCTGAGATCCCGCGGAACCAGCGGCCGCTTGCAGCGAAACAAGCTGCTTGCAACTGGCTGAGCGCATTGCCAGCTTCTTCACCACCAGCCGCGTGTTTTTTTTACGGCACCGGCCCTTTTCCTCGAGCGGAACCAGCTCCCGGATTTCGTGCGGCATTCGCACTACCAACCAAACGTCATTCCACGCTACGTTCTTCCAGAGATGAGCGCGGACCGCATCTCCCTCGGCAGCCGCCTTCGTGCTGCAAGGGAATCTCCTGGAGGGCATTCCTCCGCCAGCCCTAATTCATCGGCTAGCCCCGACCGTGGCGGCTCTGGGGACTCGATTGTGCGCATGTCGCAGTTGACCGCCAAGCCGACCCCAGTCTCTCGGGCGGCCACCTCTGCTGAATTCCACGCTGACCCTGCGGTTTGGGTCTCCACGCCTGTGAAGCCCTCCCAGCGTACGGAGTTCGCGGACAAGCTCGACTACGCCTTCTCCTACGGCGAGGAGTTGGCCAAGCTCCTTCGGACCCACGGCTTCAAAAGCTCCGTTGGCCTTACTCTTGATGGACCCGAAGCTGAGTCGGACTTCGCGGTCTTGCTCGCCAACATGACCCATGTTTTCGGGCCTATTTCCCGTGATGACGTCGCCAAGCTTCTGGATCTGGACAACGAGTACACGGACTACCACATCATCCTCAACGAGCTCGTGTACGCCGTCCTCCCCACGGTCCTCCGCTCCACTGCCCTCACCCTGTATGAGGAGTCCGTGGAGGTGCATCCCCGCGATGGCCGCTGCGCATTGCAGCGCCTTCGTTTCCACGTGGAGGGCATCGGGGATCCCGACGCGCATCGCTTCTGGGTCCGCCTCAGGGCGATCATTCTCGACGAAACCGTCGACCCCGCACCGCAGCTTGCGGCCTTCCGCACGTTGGCCGACAAGCACAAGAAGGTGCACCCGCAGTACAGCGACGCCGACATGGTCTCGGACCTCTACAGCGTCCTTCGTACTTCTGCGGCCGTCTCCCCCCACGTCGCGCCACTTTACCTGGTGGTGTTGCGCCTTGCGCGACCTTGGGGCCAACGTCCCCTTCACCTTCGCCGCCCTCACCTTGCGCATCGCCAAGGTGTTTCGTGACGAATTCGCCTTGGCCCGCCTCTCCACGCCTTCCCCTCCGACATCTGGTGGTGCTGGGCGCGGTGGTGCTGGCGGCGGTGGTGGCAGGGGCGGTGGCGGCAGTGGTGGCGGTGGCAAGCCCACCGTCGGCTCCATGCATGCCCTCGGCTGGAAGAAATTGGCGCCCCCCGTCGGTGAGTGGAAACCCGTGCGCAATGCCCGCTACCTGCAGTGGGAGGGCACCGGGCTCGTCTGTGTCACCTGCTTCCGCCTGTGGGCGGTGACCACGGGCCACCTTGACGCCGAGGGCGTGTGCCCCTACTCTTGTTCGGCATCCTTCGCTCCGGGGCGGGCGCCGGCGACCGCCCCCACGGCGGCCCCTCCTCCTCCGATGTCGGCGTGGCCGCCTGCGCCACCGCCGACGCCCCGTGCCAACTCTTTACAGGCATTGGAGCCCCCGCCACTGGACGACTCCACTCAGCCGGGTGCGGCAGCCATGACCGTCCGATTCTCGGGCGTTGACCTCTGCGATGAGCAATCCGACGAAGAGGTGCCTGACGCGGCGCCGCCGGCTTTCCATGCCGTCCACGATGACGACGGCGAGGAGGACTGGCCGGCATTCCGCTCGTCTCCTGTGTGGCTTCCATCTTTCTCCGGCGGCACATCTGCAACGGTGTCGATCACCGACGTGACACCGTCCGGTGCATCGGCAGAGAACCCTTAGAGCTTCGGGACCCCTGCCCTTCAATCCTACGTAGAGCCACTGTTGTGGGTCAGCTGCTTGGCATTCTAGTTAGCTGGACCTTAAAGTCCCCTGGACTTATAACATTTGTATCTCTAGGGTTTAGGGTTGGGTACTGCCTTGGCACCTCACCTCTTCGGGGTGAGGTGGTGTCATGGGGACAGTGACTTTAGCCCCCCCACTGTAAGGGGGTGGCAGTCCTGTCCGCCTGTGTCACCCCTCGACCCGCGGTGCCGTCTTGCCTGGCACGGTCCTGCTCAGTTCAGGGAATAAAACACTCCCCGTATCTTATTCAATTATCTTCGCACTGTGAAACCCGAGACACCTGCCTGACAGCTTGCTCTAGGTTTCTGTGAGATATATATATCCACCCGATTCCGTCAATTACATATATATATTTCACTGTTCCGGTCACACGGAAAGCTCTTCGTGGTGAATCGACTCGTGAACCGAGTCAATCGAGCACAATTTAAGAGAGGTGTCAGAGCAAGATGGCATTACACGGTCCATAAAAGAGACACGTAGTGGCTCCTCGAAAGGAGAACCGAAGGAAGCGGGGTCCGATGCCGAAATAGGGTAAAGCCCCGTGTCGATCTCGTGATTGGCAGGTGGTGGCGCATCGCACACCACCAGCGGCACAGACAAAGTGCCGATGTGCAGCGGTGGTTGTTTACCAGCCGCGGTAGCACCACCTACCTGCGCAGCCGTAGCCGCAGACCGCAGGGACTCAAGGACGCCCCGTGCGTCGGAGAGAACATCCTCCATGCCGGCGTCCGACGCACCACGACCCAAGCCCGCATAGTGAGCACGCAAGCCCACATCGTGCCCCACCGGGTACGTGAAAGGCTCCGGGTCGTCACGTACCAAAGGCCGGTCGTGCTGCTGGCATAGCTCAGCAAATCCCTTGTCGTCCTCGTCGTCGAAAGCGGCTTGAAAGCCCGAAACGACCTCGTCCAAGTCCATGGCGGCATTACGAAGTCCCACATCACATGAACCACACGCCTCCGGGCAACGCGCCGTGTCATGAAAGTGCCCAGGGCAGAGGGGGCACTCCTGAACGAAGGCCGATGATGCAGAATGGAAAGATATGCACCTGGCACCCTGCGTCCGATGCGATTGAGACCAATTCCCGCCTTTCGGGAGTGGGGATGCCGCAAAGCGGTGCTTCCATCCCACGCGACGATTACGCCCGTGAAACTTACCGTCCGTACGACGGTTTCGTTCGTCACGCCACTTGGACGGTGGAAATCTCACACCACCGCCTCCATGCGGACGGTGGGAATCAACCCGTGGCGGCGGTGTGTCTCGCGTACCCTCGCGCTCGTCATGACGGAGTGAGGCAAGTAGGGCAGAGGCCTCACCAATGATGCGAGCAAATTCCTCGAGGAAGCCCGAGACGTCACTCGGTTCCTCACCTGCGTAAGCCATTCCGAGTGGCGTGTGCGTCGGGATAGGCGCGGCTGCCTTGGGTCGGGTGGGAGGGCCATCGGGGTTTGCACACCACCACACTTCTAGAATGTGAGTGTAAACCTCCTCGATGCCCACCTTCGCCAACTCGGTGTCTAGGCGAAGCGGGGTGATCACCTCCTTGTAAAAGTCGGTGTCCAGCGCTGCCAGGAGCTGCCTCTTGGCTGCTTCGTCGTCCAGGGGACCCGCTCCGCTAGCCGCGATAGCTTTTAGGCACTCGTCAAATTGCGCGACCAAGGGCTCAGGGTCATCAGAGGACCCAAAAGAAATGCCTAAGAGTTCCTCGTGATGGCGGAGCGGCCGATGCCCAGGCGGCAGCAGCCGCTTGGTCACCTCAAGGAGGGCACGCTTACCGTCGCGCGGAGAGATCCGAGCCGAAGCGTCAACCCACCTTCGAGCTGGAGAGTGGGGCGTTGTCAAAGAGACCAACGCACGAAGCAAAATGTCGTTGAAGATCGGGTGAACCTCCTTGGTGACGTCCACGAGGTCAAAGATGTCCTCGCTGGCGCTGTCCTTGTTGACAAATGACGCCTCCAAGGCAGTAACCAATGAATCCCAAAGAAGTTGGCGATGAGGTTCACTTCCGGAAAATGAGGACGCCTTAGTACCTAAGGTGTCCTTTGCAACACGCTTCACAACGTCAATGTCCCAAGATGACTGCAACACGGCATTGCCGCGTGTCTTGTCAGCAGCAGCGAGCGCGACACTCGCTGACTGCGGGGTGCTCTTGTAGCGAGCACCCACGTTTCTAGCAAAAATAGAGTCAAGGCGCATTCTAGCGCCCATGGCCGGTGTACCAACAGAGGATGAAGTCATCAGAATAAATTCCTATAGGAGGGGGGTTGGGGAAAAGGCGAGTGTCAAATTGTAAGGTGGCGGGCGACCGTAATGCAGTTGCGGAGTTGGGAGAAGAAGGGGTCGAACGAAATCAACGAAGTCGAACACGCGACGGCCAAGGAGACGTTGACAGGGGTGATCAAGCCCAGTCTAAAACAAAATCCAACGCGGACACTCGAAGAAGTTGCCGAAAGTCCCAACTCGAAATCTCACCGCAACATGGTGCAAACCGCACGCCCTAAAGTGGCCAATTCAACACCCCGCGAGGCCCCAACGCCCCGCCAAGCGGAAAAGCTTAGCCAATCATGGCAAAGTCAGCAGTGATAAAAGCGGGGTAATACCCCATAACCTGTGAGATATAATAAACTGTATTATATCGGGCGGTCACTGAATAGTTTCTTATACAAGTGTAAACTGATTATAAAGTTAAACGAATATATAATGCATCTGCGACCTAGGTATCTGTCACCAAGTACTGTACGAGTACTGGTACAGTCGATCGGAGTCATGCACGGTATGACCTACGGTGCACTGAATCCAGCATACCTTCATGTCGAAGTGCCCTCGTTGCAACGTGCGTACCGATGCCAAAAATGTAGCCCCCGCCGAATTAGCGGGTGGCTGAGCCGCTGGCGGAGTCGCGGGTGTGTTGGCATGCCTGGCAGCAACGGAATCAAAAATCGTGCTTAACGTGCGGCGGCGATTCTGCTGGAACAGTCACACCGCTTGCCTTGTGACTCTTCCTATAGTAGTGTGTATGACTGTCACCCGAACCCGAACCCTAACTGCTTATGCCCGTTATATCGGGAAAAATAATTAATATAGAATAAGTTTTCTTAATCTTAGAATAACCCGTTTTCATCGTTAATTTAGAATAAGTTTTCTTGATGTCATCCGGCTATGACCGGTGGTCCTTTTCACGACTCGTGTTCAAATAATGTGCACACAGGTCAAACGCTCTCGTTCCCGCTGGTGCCATCATGAGGAAGCCTCCAAAAAGCTTTAAGAAGGTTTGTCTCGCTTGTGATAGTGGTGGGCGCCGTTGTAATAGACACTCACGGCGTGTCCTGCTTGAAAAAAAGGCCCCGGTACTTCTTCTAGATTCTAAACCCTTTGACTTGCCTTTTACCGCTGCACGCGACCGGCAAGCATCTTTGAAACTTCCGAGTTTCAAAGATGCGTTTTGTATTTTGGGTGCACCCTAATTTTACAAAACGGCCGAGCGCTTCCCGTTTGTGCGGGATATTCACATTTATTCCATGGAATATTTCATATGGATTAACACACATAAGCACGAAGGCATCGGCCACGCATCTTTGAAACTAACGAGTTTCAAAGATGCGTTTTTTGTCATTTGGGTGCGCATACCCAAATAACAAATCAGCCGAGCGCTTCCCGTTGGCGTGGGGTATCCAACGCTTGAATATTGAATATTCATTGTAATATGAGTTAGCAAGCGAGGTTGCAAAGGCATCGGGACAGAATCTACGAAACTGTCCTATGCCTTTGCCTTTGGGTTTGGGTTCGAAGGTGACACCCAAACCCAAAGATGCCAAACAGCCGAGGGCTTCCCGTGCGTCCTAACGCACGAAACTTGGCACGAATACTGCCAAGATACATATATTTAAGTTACCGGAAGCTCAAGGCTTCAAGTTACTTGTGCGCGAAACGCGCAATTTATTTCTAAGGCAGATGTTTTGGGTTTGGGTTCGAACGTGACACCCAAACCCAAAGATGCTAAACAGCCGAGGGCTTCCCGTGCGTCCTAGAGCACGAAACTTGGCACGAATACTGCCAAGATACATATATTTAAGTTACCAGAAGCTCAAGGCTTCAAGTTACTTGTGCGCGAAACGCGCAATCTATTTCTAAGGCAGA
>LGRX02034316.1:15000-43716 GCA_001247695.2 Cymbomonas tetramitiformis | reverse complement strand
CAACCTATACAACCGGGGCGCCGGGGGTTCGAATCCCGGTGTCCGCTATGATGTTGAGGACGCCCTAGTCGTCATAGCTCTAGTGGTTAGCAATATCACTTCCTCCATCAATTATGGTGGTCACTATGACACGACAATCGCCAATGCAAATTCCAAGCCCTTCATGAGCACCGTGAAATGGCCCAAAGTTCTTACACTCATGGGATACTTCCCTCCTCTTTTTGGCACTGTTCTCAACACGATAGGTGTTCCCCGTAGTAAGATTAAACCACTCCTCAAGAAACTTTCAAGAATTTGCAGGCAACACACCAAAAACAGGCGAGACGTGTTTCTGTCAAACACAATGGCTACTGCCCCGCAGTCCTTGTGGTAGGACCAAATCGACGATTTGGTCCTACCACGAGGACCATTGTTCCGATAATTTATTTGGCCATCTCCCGTGATTTGTGGTGTCTAACCAATGAAAGGTGGTATATATAGGTCCTATATTAATTTATTTGAACGCTGGTTTGGCCTATATCCATCCCATATATCCATGACGAACGCATTTCAAACCTCTACACCCAAATTTTTCAAAACGGATCTTTTGGAACATTCAAAATGTGGCAAATTAGTGACTCATCTTCAATAATTTTTTACCAATCATATATCAACACTACACCTGCGTGGATACCATCAAATTAAACCTATACATATGTCCCAATCATATTTGGGCGGTAGGCCCGGTTGGAATGCATATATTGGCTTGTTGGCTCGTTGGCTTCCCCTCTAATATATTAGCTCGTTGGTTTCCCCCCCCAAAACAGTGGTCACGCGAGCTGACCAGCCAGCCATCATAATTGCTTGCTAGAGGGCATATATCGCAAGGCTGGTGTGTGCGGCACATTAAATCTTCAAGTATATATGTATTGCGAATTTCTGAAAGGCTAACATCATCCAAATATCTTATTTTTCGACTGGCGTGTACATTTTAGAATGGATGAATGCCAATTTCTAAAGCCCGAAATTCACTAAATTCGGAATTTGCATTGTGTTGAACATGCGCCATGCTGAAATAGAGCGGAAATGATGATGAGGGTGCGAAGTAACCGATTCAGTTATCTTATTTGGTCATAAAGTCAAGATGTATAACCATGAGCATCACCGTGAGCCCCCCATGTGACTCCTAATACTCAAAGTAACGGGGTCCTTGTGGTAGGACCACCATTTTCTTCAAGCGTTTGGCGAAATTACACCCCTAAAGCGTGTCGTTCAACCACACACCTAAAGTCTCATGGGGGCCGCCGCTATAAGAAATAAAATTCATTTACCTCATAAATATCATGTGCAAATGTTGCCTGTGCCTCAAATAGTCGATTTAGTGATCGAAACCGCAATTGCCCATTGGTTCTTGTGGTAGGACCATGAATTTGGGTAGTAGCCAACAACCACCACCTTACACACTGACCCACATACAGTTGACATCTCAAGCAATGAAACCATGACAGAAACAGGAGCCGTACAACAGTCAAACGATTTCCTGCAAACCCTCTTGCAATAACTTTCAAAAGACTTGCAATATAGGATGGGTTGGGAGCCGGAGTGTAAACCCGGCCCCAACGAGACCTGCTAAGGGAGGGGCTGTCCCCCCCCTCCCCCCCTCCACCCCCCCCCGTCCCCGCCCACCCCGCCACCTTCCTCAACGTCTCCAAACCCCCTTTCCTTCGACTTCCTCCCACCGCTCAGATTCAGCCACCCTCCACTCACCCGGCCATGGCCGCTTCTCCATCTTCTAGAGTTTTTTATTGCCTAGCACTTAGCTTTTTCTCTAGATGTCACCCTGCTGAAAAGCGGGCTGAGCCCTTTTTGTGGGCGCGTTGTAGCAGAGGGAGTAGCCCCTGGTGTTTTCACTAGCCTGCTTTGCAGGGATACCGCACTCTCAGGACTTTGTCCCCTTTGCTAGCGTAAATGTTTTATTATTATTATCTAATAAAACACCCAAGTTATTTCGTTATCTCATCTTAGCCTTCGTTTCTTCTGACTGTTTCCGCTGTTTGGCTTGACTAATATATAATAGGTCTTCCATCACAAAAGTTGAGTGCGCACCCCATAGTCCGCGTGGCCCTTTACAGACCATAGTGATAAGAAGTGAGATTCTCGGGCTGGTGGGGGATATATACATATAGGCAGATATATATCTATCACAGAATGCACAGTCAGTGACCACTCGCTTTCGGAATACTAAGATAATCACATAAAATACTTAGGGGTTTAATGCATCTGTGTCGGTGTTCCGAGCTACCGAGACTGATGTTGCGTGTGACACCACTCTCCGAAGGGGGGCAACAAGAGACAGGCCCCCCACCTTATAGTGGGGGGGTAAGTCAGTCTCTCCGTGACACCACCTCCTCCAGAAGGAGAGAGGTGGAAACGGATAGCAGTGTCGCAAAGGCCTGCCGGCCATCCTGCATCATGAACCCTAAGGAGCCTTTCGCAGCTCAGCTAGAGGGGCATCCGCCGGCGCTAGTTCATGCTGCTAAGATTGGAACAGAGCAGGACTACACAGAATTGTCTACTGAATTAGTGTTTGAGCTCTGGAGTAGGCGGCGGCGACGTTCTTGATGACACAGGACGTCGAGCGTAAGGAAGACGATGTTCAGCCAATGCCCGTGCGGTGCCAAGGCCAAAAGCGGCCTGGCACCACCAGAGCAAATGCACCGACGAAGAAAGGGTGAGGAGGTGGAAGATGGAAAATGCGGTGAAGGGATGTGGTTGAGCTCATGGGAAAAGGCTCGAAAGGGATGATGGTGAAGGGTGAAGTGGGCGTGACAGCACCACCAGACACCACCAGATGGTGACCAAGGGGCGCATAAGGTGAAGGTGAGGGAAGTGGAGGGATGAGGCCGAAATAGTCAAAGCACTCGTTGTCGATGGTGAGCGCGATGGACTCGAGCTTGGTGTCTGGTGCGCAACACCACCAGACACCACCAGGCCATAGCCAATGGTAGAATGTTGCCGATGTACTCGAAGAGAGATCAACGCTGAACGAACAGCGGCCATACGTGCACGCTGAGGTCCAGTGGACATGGTCGCTGACCACTGACTGTTGACTGCAGAATCTGCGAACCCAAAGCTAGGCTTCCCAAGCGAAACGCGAACTTCTCGTAAAATTAAGCAAACCAAACGATGAAAGGGTCAAATTGGGGTAGATTCTCGTGCGGCAAACGGTCTTCCCGCCAGGAGCGGTGCTGCTGGCCATAAAGTCGAGAGTGCGTTTGGGTTTTTGGTGTCGACGTAACTTTCCGTAAAATTGACCAAATCGAGTGATGCAAAAGTGCAATTGGGGTCAAATTTCACGGGGAAAGCGGAGGTAAGGTCAAAAACGGTGTACGACCAGCCAATTGGTCGTACGAAAAACACAACTGACTGCGCGTGGTTTCGTAGAAGAGGTGTTGTGATATGGTCGTGAATAAGGACACGAATCTGTTGTTAATTGTAAATTGGTCGTTGATGAGGAAACGAATCTGTTGTCAAAGTGATTAGTCGCGAGAAAAAATCACGACGTGGTGAGATCCGTGAAGACGTGGTAGTCGATAAGGTGACGAATCTCTGGTGACCGGTACGTTCGGCGAGACGGAACGAATTAGGAACTCCAAAAAGAAAATGCTTATAGAACAGGAGATATATGATAATATATTGACTGTCACTGTGAAGCGGAAAAGGCAGTCGTGTCGAGCTGGTGAAGTCTAAAGTTGATAATAACAAATGTTGAGTAGACTTTAGGGTTCGGGAGCCGGTGACACAGTGACACGGACAGCACTACTGCAAGTGACAACCAGGCGAGGGGTGACAGAAAGGTGCACCACTGCTCCCCCCCCTATGGGGGGAAAGTTGGCATCTCCGTCAAATGCCACCAAAAGAAGTGGTGACCCTTAACCTGATAAGAAGTGAGATTCTCGGGCTTGTGGGGGATATATATATATATATATAGGCAGATATATATATCTATCACAGAGTGCACAGTTAGTGAACACTCATGGGAACACTGACTCTCACCCCCCATAAGGGGGGAGGTCAGTGGTGCCCTGTGTCACCCCTCGCCTGCTCGGATGTCACTTGCAGTGCCTGCTGCCTTTCTCCGCTCGTGTGTCAGTGTCACGGTCCGTCCGCTAGCTTAAAACTGTGTATCTCCCAGTTTAATGTGACTTTAGCCGAACCGAGAAATCTGCCTCACTGCCTTGACATTTCACAGTGCAAGCTTATATTATATTATCAGCTTTCACATAAGGTCTGGACCCACCTACGTTCAGTGGTGTTTTTCTTGTGTTCCGTCCGCTTCGCGCCCTGCGACTCTATCCGACACTTCAAACCGACATTCTTACCGACACTTCAAACCGACACTTCAAACCGACATTTTTACCGACATTCGACCTCCTTGCTTTCGCATAGGTCACCTTGTACCGACATTTTTGTTACCGACATTTGCCGACACTACAGCGCACTTTTTTGTGCGTTTCCGATCAACTGGACCGACATTACTTTTTACCCGACATGGCTTCCGCCCGACGTGAGACAGTTGGTTCCGCGCTTCGTGCTGCACGTGCACGCAGTGGTGCTTCACCATCCCCTTCACCGACGGCTTCACACTCTACGCCATCTTCGAGTGCCCGACCCCGCCGCATCGTGGGGACTTCGTCCTTGCGTGCGAAACCGACATCTACGATTGAAGCTCCATCAGCTTTTGATTTCTTCAATGACCCCGACATTTTGGTGACTACGCCTGTGGAGGAGGGCCGCGAGGAGGAATTTCGAGAACAACTTTCTTACGCTTTTACGTATGGAAGTGACCTCGTGAGCTTCCTCAAGTCCACTGGTTTCAAACTTCCCGCTGGCTTCACCCTTGACAACGACACTGCCGACGCTGACTTCGCTGCCTTCACCTCTGGACTGGCTCACGTCATGTTCCCGATCTCGTACGCGGAGTCGGCCAAGCTGCTTGACCTGGAGCACGACTACGAGTTCTACCACTCTACTGTGAACGAGATCCTGTTCTGCCTCCTGCCTCACCCCCTTCGTGGTAACGCGTTGTCTGTCTACCACGAGTGTGCGCGCACCCATCCCGCTGACGGCCGCTATGCACTCCAGCGACTTCGCTACGAGGTCGAGGGCGTGCCCGACGCCGATGGTATGCGCTACTGGACCCAGATGAGGGCCATCGTCCTCTCTGAGACCGTAGACCCAGCTCCACAGCTGGCTACGATTCGACGTCTTTGTGAACGTCACCACAAGCTCAAGCCTGCGTACTCCGACTCCGACCGCGTTGCTGACCTCTGGCACATCCTGTCCGAGTCCGCCAAGAAGAGTCCGTACGTCGCCCCACTGTACCTGGTGGTGCTCCGCGAGTTAAGGTCAGGTCATCTCTTTACTTTTGACCGCCTCGCTCTCCGCATCCGTCTCGCATTTAGGGACGAAAGCCCCCTGGCCACACTTTCGTCCCCGCCGACCCCCGACACTCGCTCCGAGGGTTCTGGGTACCGCCCTAAGACCGCCACCCAGAAGCCCCAGACCCCTGACCCGCCCGGCCGCCCTACGGCCATGGCACTCCGCGCGAAGAAGCAGTCCGACACGCCGCTTGATGGGAAGTGGGTGGCCGAAACCCCCACTGCCTTATACCTTAAGTGGTCTGGGACAGGTTATCCGTGTGCTGTCTGTTTCCGCATGTGGGGCGTCACAGATGCTCATCCCGACACTCGTGGTGCTTGCCCCTACGTGTGCATCGAGGCCTTCGCCAACAACAAGCACCTCGTCACGTCCAAGCCGGCTCAGCCTCGCCCGTCTCTCGACCCGCCGTCTGCTGACACCACCCCTGCCCCACCTGCTGTGCCCGCTGTTGACGCAGCTGTTGACGCAGCATTCCGGTCCGTGCGGCTCTTGCCGCCTGCACCTTGTGGTGGTGACGAGATTGACGATGACGACGGCGATGCTCTGGTGGTGCCTACGGCTGAGGACCTTGCTCCACCGCTGCCGGATGAGCCCGTTGGTGCCGCCCTGGCCTTCCAGGACGAGGACACCGACTGGCCAGCGCTTCGATCTTCACCTGTTTGGGTGCCGCACGTTCCAGGAGCTGGAGTCGTGATTGGCACTCAGCTCAAAACCCTAGATTGAGACCCCTAAATTGGCACATCACGAGTTGCCTAGTGGCTAGGGACCTTACATTTCTTCTAGCCGCCTGCCCGGGAGTACCGGCTGGCCCTGCAGTGCACCTCCCACCTTCGGGGTGAGGTGGTGTCATGGGAACACTGACTCTCACCCCCCATAAGGGGGGAGGTCAGTGGTGCCCTGTGTCACCCCTCGCCTGCTCGGATGTCACTTGCAGTGCCTGCTGCCTTTCTCCGCTCGTGTGTCAGTGTCACGGTCCGTCCGCTAGCTTAAAACTGTGTATCTCCCAGTTTAATGTGACTTTAGCCGAACCGAGAAATCTGCCTCACTGCCTTGACATTTCACAGTGCAAGCTTATATTATATTATCAGCTTTCACATAAAACACTCGCTTTCGGAATACTAAGATAATCACATAAAAGACTTAGGGGTTTTATGCATCTGTGTGTTCCGAGCTACCGAGACTGATGCTGCGTGTGACACCACTCTCCGAAGGGGGACAGCAAGAGACAGGCCCCCCACCTTATAGTGGGGGGGGTAAGTCAGTCTCTCCGTGACATAGCACTTTTCAGAAATTCAAATCGATTCGGTCAAAAATTCGAAATGCAAGGCCCGGCTAACCCCCATGAAAGTCTTTACTTACCCAGCCTCTTGTCTCTGCCGTTGCCTAAAATGCTAATGTCTGGTTGGTCCAACTCGGATGACACGTCTGCGGACAAGGGTTCTTGTCAAGCCGTGCTATATAATTTTATACAGGAAATAAAAAAGCAATATGTAAAAATATAAAAATATACAAATACAAAATACAAATATTGAGCTCTGTTTCCAAATCCTTGATGCTGCTGCTGTCGCGACATTTTGCTCTCTCCTCCCGAAATTTGGAAATGAAGCGCAGCATCGAGCATTTGGAAACAGCATCGAGCAGCCCGCGACAGCCCGCGACAGCCCGCGACAGCCGATTCAGTCGCGATTTTTGCGCGGTTCGGCACGATTGTTCTCTTTTGGCGACCTTTCGCATGAATCGGCTCCCATAAGCTTCCCTTGTGCGAAGGTGGGATAAGACGAATGGCGTTCCCACGTTGGTAGGGGCGGGGCTGGAGACCATCCTTCCTACCTGACGCTTTTTGGGCAGGGCCTTTACCATGTGCACCCACTATCGGGAAAGCCAATCAGAACATGGCAGCTCAAAGATGCCATTGCAATACGACTTTTGTAAGTGCACAAATGGCAAAACACCATTGGTTGTCGATGACGAGTGAGCGACAATGTGAGTATAAATACAGTGGTGGGAGGACTGTATCATAGTGAAATAATCTGAGTAAAAATTAAGTGGTGGGATAGTCGTATGAAGGCGTTGGTGCTTGGACCTCTCCTGTCTCCTCTTCTCGTATCAACATGAAAGCTTTTAAGATCACGGAGTAGGGGCCTGCCCCCACACCCCCCCGTAAGTACACTTTTTTTTGGACTGCGCCCAAATACTTTCGCTTTTTTTGTTCATACATATCCTACATATGCACCTACTTTCGGTAGTCGTCTCGTATCACGGCGCGTCATGAATTTCTATCACATATGTTAGAGAGTCGTATATCGCGGAATGCGGTGATTCGATATCACATATTTTCGGGAGGCGTCTTGCACGGCGTGCCATTCATAGCACATATTTTCGAGAGTCATATGTTGCGGTATGCGGTGAATTGTTATCACATATTTTTGGGCGTCGTCCAGCACGGCGTGCCACGATTTCCTAACGCATTTTTTCGAGAGCCGTATACTGCGGGATGCGGTGAATTGTTATCACATATTATCGGTAGTCGTCTAGCACGGCGTGGTACGAATCCCTAGCACATATTTTCAAGAGTCGTACATCGCGTAATGCATAACAACACTTTGCACACGAAAATGGGGCAAGGTCATCTCAATCACGAAAAGCATACATTATTACGAGTGGAAATTACGAGGGTTGTTGAGAAATTGTTCAAAGCTCGATGCCACCGGTTGCACCGATGCGGAGATTTCACCCCTACCACCTTGGCTACCCTTCGTCGCGCGAGCACCACTTTTCCCTTTCCCACGGCCGCCACGCCCTTGTCGTTCTTGAGTGACCGTATCGCCCGCGGCACGAGCACCACTTTTCCCTTTCCCACGGCCGCCACGCCCTTGTCGTTCTTGAGTGACCGTATCGCCCGCGGCACCGGCTCCATTGCCTCTACTGTTGGGTTGTGCCTTTTTAGCGGATTTGCGACGGGGCATCCGTTTCACGGCCGGCGGTTGTTTCCATTCACGAGTCCGCCGATCAAATGCATCTAACCATCTTTGGAGCTCCGGATCCGGCTTAAGATTCAGCAAATGAGATAGCTTTGGCATTTGCCCATCGGGCCCGGGTAATATACGAATGCAGCTCGACTTCTTCACACGCGTCATCCCGACATAAAATGCTTGAAAGCATAGGTTGAAGACATTCTTCGGCGTTTGGCTTAGATCTAATATAATTTTGTCCACGGTTTGGCCTTGGAATTTGTTAAAGGTCAAGGCGAACGCAAGATCAAGCCCATGAGTTCGATAATATATCTTACTTTTGCGGGAGGCGCGATTCACGGGGAGTTCCTCGAGACGTTTGCAGATCTTAACTCGAAGTACGATACTGCGCGGACGAGTGACATTCTCACGCATATTTCCCTGGCTCGCCGAGTCTCGAAGCTCGGGAGCTAATGTCGCTCGATCGGACCAGTTTGTGGAATCCAGATGCTCAATGAGAACATTGACCGCGTAAGGCGGCTCGATCCACACCTCCTCGCCAGGATTCGCATTGTTGATTTTCGCCGCATCGGTGGACCTGCTGTCATCTCGGAGAATCAGGCTGTGGAATTTGGCGGGCGTGCCGTTCGCTAAACCACGCGAAGGATTTAAGTCGTTGTTTAGAATAATTCCAGGCGCACCGGCCACGAAAGTGCCTGTCAATTCGGGAAATTCCGACCGGATCACGTCTTCATGTCGGGAGTCCAAAAGTGTGGTTGCAATAGGTCGCTTCCAACGAATTATCGGGTGTCCACTGAGCCGCGCAAAATGCCGTGCACGCACATCATTGATAGCTTGTCGTTGCCGATTGCCAGTCACTGCCACCGTCGCGAAGAGCCAATCGCGGTCCATTTGTACATCCGATGCCGTGAGCACCTTCAGCCGGTCCAAATCGGACTGCGTAATGGGTCGTTCCTCCGAACGGCATCGTTCAATGAAGCGGACGTGATCCGGGTCACTAGCTGCTCGAACCTGCGTACGGACATCAACACACCAATAATGTTCGCGGTCGCATGCAAAAACCGCGGAAGGATTCGGTATTGAAAGAAAATAAGATTTCCAGGAGGTATTAAAGTGATCGGAAATACCTGTTCGGTTAATGGATAGCGCCGGATAGCTTGGAATAGACGACCAGCTTTCTCCGCCACATCAAATGATCGTTGGCCGGAAAAGACGTTTAAAGCTTGTTTGTACAACGATTTTCCCACGGGGCTAGTTGTCCAAAATCGCCCACAGCCACCACCGCTAGTCCCCCCCATTCAGTTTTGGCCTGGTCGCCGACTCGTCGGATTTCGGCACAACGATCTTGAAGATGTCCATACAAGCATGCCTCAACCATGGAGATTTCGTCGATAAGTAATATGTAGGCGGTACCGGGGCCAAGGCGCACCGCGTACTTCGCCTTCGTGGCCGGATTCATGGCCTTCAAAGGCACCGCCCTGCAAGCTTCCGTGGGCTTCATATCACCCAAGTTATGAATGGTCCGCGCACCTGGGATGAGAGCTGCCGCAACCCCGGACGGAGCGCAGCAA
The DNA here is from genome assembly GCA_001247695.2 of Cymbomonas tetramitiformis. Classification (NCBI taxonomy): domain Eukaryota; kingdom Viridiplantae; phylum Chlorophyta; class Pyramimonadophyceae; order Pyramimonadales; family Pyramimonadaceae; genus Cymbomonas; species Cymbomonas tetramitiformis. The sequence continues at coordinate 33,752 of LGRX02034316.1, read as the reverse complement.
ACCACGGTGCCATCATGACCGGATAAAAAATTCGCGGCGGTGCACAAGGCTTTGGCGACGTAACTCTTGCCGGTGCCCGGTCCGCCGTCCCACAAGGAAGTCATCGGTGGAGGTGGAGGTGGAGGAGGCTTGCTCTGCGCCTCGGCGGCCAGACATAGGGATAACCATGACAAGACGGGGGTGACCGCATCACGTTGACCCGCGTTTAGATCGGTGGTGATTAAAAACGAAGCTCCGTCGAAGTCGCCTACCACCATTATGGCTAATCCGCCCCACGTATCACGCTCCTCCATAGGCATTCCTTCCACCGCCAACCTCCTCGCACAAAGCTGTTGTAAGCGGGCGAAGAGAGCGGCATCGTCGTATACGCACTTTGGAACGAGAAGCAGTCGACATTTGAAGATGGTATGATCCGCTGGGATGGGTCCGGTGCCAAACAAAGCGTCATATACGTTAGGGCACATCTCGTGAGCAAAGGCCCCAGATTCATCGGAGGGGGTGGAAGGCATGCGGAGGCATCCAATGTTGTCCGATGGAACGCCAAGACGGGATACCGCTGAAAGAAATGTTGACACGCGAGGGTGAGGTCGTTTCGCGTCCGAAAGAATGACAAAGGGGCGTGCCGCTCGATGACGAGATGGACCGTCGCCTGTTTGTAGTCGAAGCCACTCAAGGAGGTGATCGAAAATCTTGGCCTCGGTCTTGGATTGAAAGTCGGCGGGACAAACTCGAATGTGAGGATCGACGCCTGCTCCAATATCATGAGGCGAAGCGGTCTCGTCCGTAGCGATAGTTCGTTGTTCCGGGATGGACGCGTCCGGCTCTTGTGCCATAACTTCCGCTACACGATTAGCATCTTGTTCGGTGTAGGATGAGACCAAATCAGGACGGCCTACGCGGGTGGGTCCCTAAGGACTGTGTACACAAAATATAAGAGCAAAATTCCAATGGTCGACCACAAGCGAATTCCTGAAAATGCTCTACGTTAAATTTCGAAAAACCGGAGAACATACTGAAACCCAGCAAAATTTTAGCACTACCACGGGACAGCAAAATAAAAACTCAGCCCACCTTGGGAATACCATTAGGGGCGTTACAACGAGCGATTTGGGGCAATGTAACGCTGTAACCATAAACCAAAAAATTGGACTACATAGACACGAGAGGGGTAGAGCAACAGCAACCCAATGTGAGCACCCCCACCAGTTGACAGTAGCATTACCACCCACCCGGCTAACCCATGAATGTCCAAATAACACAAACAACCCTACAATAACCCTAAGCAAAAAAGACACAAATGACTTTACACAGCCCAAACTACTGGGAAGGAAGCCAAAAAACTCTAGGAGACGACTCATGGGGGCGGAAGGGCAATACACACAAAATATGAGAGCAAAATTCCAAAAGTCGACCACAAGCGAATTCCTAAAAATGCTCTACGTTAAAATCAGAAAAACAGGGAAACATGTTGAAACTCAACAAATTTTCAGCACAACCATGGGACAACAAAATAAAAACACAACTCACTCTAGGAATACCATTAGGGTGTTACAGCATGCGATTTAGGGCAACGTAACGCTGTAACCACAAACCCAAAATATAAACTACACAGCTGCACGAAGTGCGGAACGGAGGCAACTCAGAGGGAACACCCTCACCGACCAACGGTAGCATTACCACCCACCCAACTGATACGGAGCAACCAAGACACTGCCGGACCCCTGCAGAACACTGCACTTGCCCTGACCCCAATACTCACCATACTGTTACTTACCATAGTACCAAGAAGAAAAGCGCCTGGCCACAAGAGGAAAACAAACAACATTGAACCCAACAGCGTAACGCATAAAAGGAGGAACAGAAGGAAATGGACCAAGGCGAGGAATGCAACGAATGGGAGGGTACGACCACCTCCCGGCCAGAAATTGCTCAAAATAATTTACCGAAATGGCAAACCCAGGTTCGTTAGAACAAGGAACCCCGAATATGCAGTAGCCGCAATACCAGAAGGCACCCCAACCAAGAGCAAGCTACTGATGAGGGGAGTTGAACAAAGAACGAAGCAGAGAATCAGCCGCTGCAAGCAGGACATGGCAGGTGGGGGAAGCCAGGACCACGCGGGAGTGCACCCACACAACACCACCTCAAAAGGACTGTTCGAAAGAAAGGGCCGACTGAACATGTTCCAAATACAACATGCCCACTCACTATATGAGGATGACCCAATGCCCCCTCTGGTAGTAGCCTCAATGAGGGAAACACTGAAACCAGGGAACACCAAGGAGCCACACACTACGAAGGCACTACAACTACTCAAGAACCTCCAGAGCTTCTGCATACCGGTATGCGATGGCAAGCACTGGAGAGTAGTGCTGGCGGGACCAGACAAAGCAAACGACCAACTTAAGCTCTGGATATATGATTCCTTGAATGGTAAAACTAAAGCAACGCTACATAACACACAGAGACTTACAGCAGAAATGACCAACTGGGCAGAACACCTCACAAGGAAACTAAGCAGACACGTAACAGTGGAACTAATGAACGTGGGCAACCAAAGCGCACAAGACCACTACAGCTGTGGGGTATGGGCCCTGATGGCCACCAAAGCATGGATGCACTTCCAGGAAACATGCCCAGAGGGACACTGGCCCACCCACTTCAATGAGGCGGTCAGCAAATGGGGAGCCACCAACAGAGCAGCGATTGATGCCTACAGAAAGTCGATACAACTCCCAGTGAAGAAAAGGATAACTGCCGCCGAGGGACAAGAGCAAACGCCAGGGGGCAGTCAGCCAGTGACAGAGGCCAAGGAACCCACTGATGACCCAAGCCCGAACCCGCAAGCCGAGGCACAACCGACACGAACCCAGGAGGGGGAGCACAGGGAACACACAAAGCAACAGGGACTATGGAAATGGCTCCATAGACTGACCCCCACAAACCAGACAAAGGACAATGAGCAAACACTCAGTGACCAGGGAACGATGGAAACCCACTCGGACGAGGGGGGAGAGGAGACGAGAGATGAACCCACTGCACAATGGGAGAAATTCGAAGATGCGCAACAGGATGCACTGGAAACAAACCAAGACCCTCGAAAACACCAGCCCCCCGGCTCACAGAACCAAAAAAGGGGGAAATAGGGGAAGACCGCCTACACATGCTTACATGGAACATAGCGGGACAAAGTGACGCCTGCCTCGACCTAGCAGAGGTAGTAAGGAAAAGAGACCAGAACCAACTGGGTCTGCAAGTGATTGTGCTCACGGAAGTGAAGCATGCACACGACAGTCTGATGAGGAAGTTCAGAAACCTGCAGTACACTGCAATAGGCACCAGAACAGAAACGAAAGAAACGGACGGCACTGCAGAGCAGCCAATGAAAGGAGGGGTAGCCATACTACTTAGCAGCCCCTACGGCCACGCTCACAACCACCATGTTGTCCCAGCGAGGCACCTGGAGGGGTACCTGCTCCATGTGGTGTTACACCTGCCCGGGGAAGTAATGTACCATGTGCTGGGCATTTACAACCCACCGGGAGCGGAGGAAGGGAAAATCAGAGACAAAATACTAAAGTACACAACCAACCTATTCCGAAGAACAGCTGAAATACCGAACGAGCATGTCATTGTTGGAGGAGACCTCAATGCAAGCAACACCAGCATAGGAAAGGGGGTAACGAAAACCGACAAACAATGGAACAAGCTCGCGGAAGAGTTGAACCTCCATAATGTAGGCCCAACAATTAACACCACGCTGAACTGGGCAGAAAACAGAAACATTGACAGGTGGCTAGCACCGAGGGACAAACGGGCCCAATACGAGAGGGGAAGCACCGCACACCTCACTCAACACCACACGAGTGACCATGAGATGGTAAGCCTTGCGACCCTTAGGCTGGACAGCATAGACACCCACGAACCACACGTGGACCAGGACCCCCACCCAGGGCAAGTAAAACTGAACACGCCCTTGAGCAAAGCCCACAGGGAAACCCTCCAAAGCGTCCTCCTCAGAACACATGACTATGCCAGGACTGCTAAGCTGAAAAGCATGACAGAGATAGCCGCCCAATGCAGGGAGGAAGGCAACAAGCAGGTGGCACATGCCACCATAGACAGAGCAGGGGAGACAGTGCTGAGTATACTCAACAGAGCAAACAATTGCGCTCTGAAGGACGAGCAGCTACCAACGGTGATAACTGGGAGAACCCCCACCCATGGAGCAAAGGACCTGCTAATGAGCAAAAAGGACAGAAAAGAAAGAGATGCCGCGATACTCAAAATGCGGATGCACAAGAAAACCAAACGACAACTACGAAACCCACACACGGAACACGCAACTCTCCGGTACCTGAAGGAAGGAGAAACAAAAGGCCCGACAAACAGGGACAATGCTGACACAAAGGAATGGGCCTCGTGGCTCACCGAGGAGGCCAAAAAAGAAAGGTCGGCTGCACACAAGGTGGTCAAACAACACTGGAAGCGAGCCAAACAAAGGCATAATGACAAAACAGTGAAAGAATACTGGAACAACCAGAAACGATACCACAAAAGGATTTATGCCAAGGCCCAAGAAACAGGCCATGCCCCCACGGCGAATATACAGGCCCTACAGGACAGGGAGGGCAACCTAGCTGTAGGCCACAAGAACATCGCAAACGCGCTAGTGGACCATATGGCCCACTCGGCACCATACAGGATGGAACACCGTAGTCTACCCGACCGAGCACCCCCACCATGGGAAGACCCAGCCCACAAGGAGCGACTCATAAAGGCACCAAGACCGGACCCCAAGGGACTGGACCTCACGATTAGTAGACAGGGCTATAGCAAGGCGGTACACACCCTAAACAACAACAAGGCACCAGGCCCCACCAGAACTCCCAACGAAATTCTCAAGTACATGCCAGAGGACTTCCACGATGCCTTGCATTCGCTCATGCTGGAGATGTGGAACAGCAAACACGTCCCCCTCACCTGGAAGAGAGGGACATTCTGCTTTCACCACAAGGAAGGAGATGTCACCCTACAGCAAAACTATAGGCCCATAGCCCTACTGGAAGGGGTATTCAAACTATACACCTCGCAAATAGCAAACATGCTCTCCACGTTCTGCGAAACACAGGGGATACTAGCTCAGGCACAGGAAGGCTCCAGAGAGAAAAGGAACACACTCAGGCAACTCACGAGAGTGACCAACGCAATAGAGGACGCAAATGCCTCCGGACGGGAACTGCATGGCCTGTATGTAGACTTTGAAAATGCATATGGCTCAGTGGACCACAACAAGCTACTACATACAATGCAATACCTCGGAATACCTGAGGAGCTTACACAAGTAGTGCGAGATGTCCTAGGCACACAAAGTCATGACACCATGTCAATGTACACCAGGGTAGGGGGGGAGACCTCTCATGAAATGGTCCAAGTGCAAAGAGGCCTCCTCCAAGGAGACAGCATGAGCCCCCTCCTCTTTATAATATACCAAGAACCTCTGTTAAGATGGCTGGAGGTGGGGGAGCATGGGTACCAACACAAACACGCAGCCGAGCAGGAAAGACTGGGCCCCCTCAGGACGGCAGCAGGGGCGTTCGTCGACGACCTGCTCATACTATGCCCCACGATTTTCCATATGCGAGCCCAGCTACACAAGCTAGAGGCGTTCTCACGATGGAGTGAACTCAAAGTTAACCTTACCAAGTCAGCCATAACCGGCATAAAAAATGGGGTCTCCATACCTGAACAACTCCATAAAGACCTCAAGACGGTTGGGGTGGATGATAAGCTGAGCCACTTCAAAATACTCAAACCAGACGACACATACAAGTACCTAGGAGTACTACTGGCATTCACAGGCAGATGGGACAAGGAAAAGGAAGCTGCCAGGGAGGAAATGAACCATAGGATACAAGCACTGCTACGCTCGCCGCTGACGCCAGACCAAAAAGAGTACTCCCTCCACTCTGCAATACTGGGAAAGTTCAGGTATGGACTGCACCTGGGCCTCTACACCGCGGGTGAAATAGACGACTTCGACAAAGTAATAGGTGGGGCCACAAAAAACATACAAGGCCTGCCCCGTAACGGAACACCGAACATTTTCACCACACAGGAAAAGGAAAGGTTCGGATTGGGCATGGTGCCACTCCAGGCAGTCTACGCCCAAGCGATTTGGAGCGGACTGCTGGAAGCCATGCACAGTGAGGAAGACAGAGGAGCTGTACGAGGCCCAGCGTGGAGGCAAATAAACCTAAAGTCAAGACTCAGAATGTCCCACGTCAGCAGGTCCACCAGAGGACTTATAGAATACCACTGCACCACACGCAGGAATTGCACAGACCTTGACAAACTCTGGGGGGGACACCAGACAAAACACAACACACTAAGAAAACTCAATGCCCTACTCAGATACAACATTACACCCCAAGGAACAGAAGGAATGGTCAAACAACTTCAGACCCCAGTACCGAAGATAATGGAGCAGCTGAAAGGAGCGACCAGAAGGAAGTCTGACAAGGAGATGGAAGGAACCACGAGAAAAACAAAAGCTGGCAAAATGGTGGATGGGGACCTGCCGGCGCCTCCGGACTGGCAAGCGATGTGCACAGACCAAACCGCCAAGCTCACGGTACCCAAGGACACGCCGACTGCTATAAATTTCACGACGTGTCTCAAACTATTCACGCATTTCCCAGACCTAGCCCTCCTCACCACCAGAGATGGCCAACACGCGATTAGTCAGGCGAACGTCAGGGAACAATGCACAGATGCAACCCTCAGCGCAGACCGTAGTGCCATAGCAAAAGGCCTGGCACACCTATACCCGTACCTTTGCGAAGCTCAGCCGAGGAACATAGCGAAGCCAGGGGACTTCTATGACAGCCCCACAAACCGACGACTGAAGCAACAATACAGGAGCATGCCCAGTGAGGGGCCGTTGGACCCCCACACGAAGCGAACCAACCTCCCTCGCCTCAACCCGGAACAGCTACGGGCTAAAATGACGGAATGGGAGGCGAAGCTAGTCCCCAGAGAAGAGATTCATAGGCAGCTCTCCCTGCACCCACTTACGAGAATTAACGAGACAGAAACCATTGGCCAAACGTGGGGGGAAGAACGGGAGGTCTCACAAGACCCCCACACAGTCCTACAAACTAAGTGGATAGATGAGGTAGACCCCATGGCGGAAAAAATGGAGGCAGATACCTTTGAGAGGGGCCAAACGGTAGACAAGCCGAAAGAAATTGTGGCAATGAGGACCCTACTCATTGACCCAACGGACCCCCACTCCCAAGTGACACAGTACAGAACCCAGTGGAAGCACCCAACAGGGGAGGACTCATACTCGTGGAGTACAAGAGAAACCATAACCGAATTCTTGAAACTTGCAAAGCGAAGAGGCCAAAGTGCGACCACCTTCCCAACCCTCACAAGAAGGCTACGAGCCAGGGGCACCCAGGTGACCCACCCCAGAGGTCTCAAGGAGATACTAGCAGGAAGGCCTCACCTGGGACAGGCCTGGCCCACATTACATGCGGGAAACCTCACCTTGGACCCGACTGAAACCAACCCGGAGCAGGACATTGCGAACAACAGAGAACACCACTGCCAACTGCGGATGGAAGGGGACCTCGCCCATAGCTACCACAGAAACGGGAAGTACATAGGCACCCTAACGAAAGAGAAGCTTCTCAGGCTACATGAAAGGTACACCCAAGCAGTGGGCACCACACACCACCAAACCCCGCACCAACGCACGCTACGCACTGAGATGTGGGAGGACCATAACATACAAGTCTCCACATTTGAGGAAGAAGTAGGGCACCTACTTATTAGGTACTCGAGCAAAGAAGAAAAGGAGGAAAGGAAAAAGAACCTACAAAACCACTGGACATTTCCCGGCCAGATGCAAAGGGCACTACAACAGGCATTCGGGCTCAACACTGAACTATTCGCCTCACCCCTCAATGTTCACCACAACACCACGACCTACTACGCAAAGTACGACAGAGACAAGGTGTTCGGGGCCAGAGGCTCAGCCTGGACTGCAAACTGGATGAAACTGGGAGCCTACCAGTTCAACCCAGAATACACGCCACAGGACCTCAAGAAGGCACTGGACTTTGCCATTGCAGCCACCACCACACAGGACCCGGTATTCGGGGTCGGAATATACCCGACGTATGAAAAAAACCCCTATAGGAAACTATACAACGCACATGCAGGGCACCTAGTGCACGAACTGTTTGAAATACCGCAAGGCAAATTCACATTCCTGCCCCCTGACCACTGGATGGGTGCCACACACCAGCAAGCGAAACAGTGCAACTGGAACCTCAGGGTACTGATTGTTGCCAACAAAGCGGGATGGCAGGCCCACTGTGGAGACCCAGATACTGCTGCGGATTGCATAAGAAAAGCACTCACAACTTGCCCGCAGAGCAAGGTCCGCACAACCACAGCCGTCAAACAGCCGGCAAGGGGGGCGAACCAGCATGACAAGCACGAACCAAACCAAGAAGGATACACCCTCGGTACCGACTGTACCGTGGACACAAGACCATGGCAGAGATATGAACTCCCGGAGATTAAAACAAAGGACATGATGGATGCAATGGGAAGAATGTGCAACACAGGGCCACACATAAGGAACGACCTCTGCCCCCAGTGCTCCAACGCACAGACGGAAATTGAAACCTGGTGGGAGGACAGCCACCTCCATGCAGAAGACGGACCGGCCAAATGGGAACTCCTCCCCGGTAGCAGGGGAGGAAAATGGGACATACACCCCCCCACAGTGCAACAGGTGATAGAAGCGAACACCTCACACACCAGGCTCAGAAGGCAGATTGAAGCCCAAACGCTATGGGACAAAGTGGCGAGGTCGAAAATTGTCAGATACCCCGCCGACTTCTGGCCTGAGCACGAGCCAGGGGTCCAAGGGAGAAGATGGGAACTAACGAGAGACCGAACAGAGGACCCTAGGAACCTACCCCCGAGTGACACACCAGCCCAACTGATATACCCTCCCCCCCAAAGAGCACACACAGCGACCTCGTACCTATACACAGACGGCAGCAAGAGGGAGGTTGAAACTGAGGAAGGAGGCAAAGAATGGGCCTCAGGAGCTGCGGTATGGGACCCCAGGTCCGGAGAAGGGGAGGCCCACATGATTAGATGGGAAGGTGAGGACCAAGAGGTGAACAGAGCCGAGCTTCTAGCCATACAAAAGCAGTTACACTCCCGCCGCCACAAAGCGGAGAAGGACTCACCATTTGCACGGACAGTGCAAACTCCATTGGACAACTGGAGAACATGAGAACAAAACCCCACAGCATGGAACACCACCGGCAAAGAGACCTCCTATATGCCATACTGGTCAACATTGAAGCATTGGTAGCAGCGGGGCACACGGTTTCCTTACTGAAAGTCAAGGCACATACAGGAATTGTGGGAAACGAAAAAGCTGACGAGGCAGCCAAACAGGCCTGCACTACAGGGACCCTCACGGAGGCATGGGACAATGACGAAACAATACAAGTCAAACCCATGGTACCAGATGAAGACTCGGGCAGCAGAGAATTACAGGGAAAGCTCGCCGTCCAGAAATACGTGACCACACTACTCCGTGCACAGCAAGCCCGAGGAAACAGCAGGCTTGCGGCAAAAACTACCGAGCTTCAAGGAGAACCCACAACCTGGACCCACCAACCGAAAACAAAGCACATTTTCAGATGGGAAGCACACCATGACCAAGCGCAGCAAAATGAAGAGGAGCAAGCAATAATGCTTATTTATAATATTATGATTATTATTATAATAATTATGAGACGGCGAAAAACTCAACTGGAGGAGACGGAAAGTGCGCCCTGGAAGGATGTCGGCACAAAGGGGTGGATTACGCAAAGGGCTTCCTCATGAGGGTGGGGCACGCCCTAGGTGGATGCGACAACCCACAGATGCGGGGGATGTTCTCGGACAGGGCGGACGCCCACGCAGACGAACTTAAACACATACTTGACCACCATAGGAAAGGAGGATGCAAAGTCCTTGCCTACACCGGGAAAAAGAGGGACCCAGGTGTTAAGCCAAGAGTGCTTCCAAACTACATACTCACCAGAGGGCAGTGCAGACACGACGGAAAGAACAACCCAGGCAGGAATGATGGACCCGACACAATACCGAGCTTTGTAGACATAGTCATGATAGAGGGCCTGGAGGACCTAGAAGACGGATGGGAATGCACACAACAGGAAGCACCAGCAAGAGTCAAAAACCTACACCTCATTGAGGTGGCCCACACCGACGACGAAAAATGGGGACCCAAGCTCTTGGAAAAATACACGAAATATGGACCATTACTACAATTGCTACGCAGACATGGATTCCGTGCCAAACTCCATATATTTGCAGTGGGCAGAACAGGCACGGTATACAAGCACAACCGAGACATACTCGAGCAGCTCGGACTCGACAGGAAAGAAGCCGTACAGGCACTGCAGAGGATACATGACCTGACGGTGAACTACGCACACAGCACCTACCAGCTATACAGAAGGCTCAGACAGGAGAAACAGGAGAAGGAGAAAGATGAAAACCACCCAGTGTAAATTGTCCCATTAAGGCCGCCACTTGTGGCGGTCCGGCCCAGAGGAGGGCCGGGGAAATTAATTTACTCATACGCCCAAAGGGCGTGGTTTTTTTTTTTCTATCCGGCGGCGGCGCATCCGGTGGCGGAGCGTTCGGATAGCACGGAGAACATATTACCTCGGGTTCCCGATCCAGCGGTAAGGGGGAATCGTAGAGTGCGAGCCGAGGTGCGGCTCTCTCTGCCGGGTCCTCTTTGGCGCGGCGTGCATGAACTTCTTCATGCGCCCATGTGGGCAAATGTGCTTGCACTATAGTGTCGAGCACTTTTCCCGCTCGGGAGGCGAGCTCCGGATCCTCGGCTATCTTCTCCAAAATAATGCCGGCGATAGCGCATCCAAAGAGGCAACCGTGTAAGTGCAGAGCGCCCCGCTGTTGGGCTTCAATTACCACCAAAAATGCGGCAAGCATGCCCCCAAAAACGCATGGATCCCGAGATCCCAGCGGTTGCGTTCTCTTTGTGTCTGCCTCGAGATGCAGCCCCAAAAGACCTTCGACCGCGGCCTTCATCAAAATTCTAAAACTCTCGGCCGCGGCAGCGGGGTGCTCAGCTAACAAGGCGGCGCGTTGTGCTGGCGTGGTTTGGATAGCAAATCCGAAGCCTTCCTCATCGGACGGCTTCATGGGGTCCTTCGAGGATGGCTTACAGAAGCGGATGGTGAGCATATTGTCCATGTCTGGTGGGGATATCGTGATGAAGAAGGTGGGGTTGCCATACATGTAACTCATGGCCATCATCTTGGAGATGTTCTGCGCCCGCTCGCCGGGCCCATAAGGGACAGTCCCGCCACTCAATCGGAGGATGGGAGTTATTTCCGCCAGAAGTTTTTTTGCGGCGTCACTTTCGGGGTCCTTGGCCGCTTCCTCCAGGGCCTTTCGAAAATCGGGTCGCCGAATGATCTCCATAAATCGATTGATGGAAGCATCATCCGACTTTACTTTCGCCGCGACCTGGCGACATGCTGCGTGGCGTTGGGCTTGATTGAATAACGTGAGAATAACATCGGCGTTGTCGAAGCGGATGTCATATTGCAATAACAAATGCCGTGTATGGCGCGATGACAATGACGACTTCGGCAAACCATGGTGCGCAGTAAAAAATAACCACGGGAATGCTCCATAGAAGAAGAAATCGTTCTCCGTGAATTCGTTGACGGGTTTGTCGTCAAAAGTGATCGGCACCTCTTGCACCGCCGCAGGACGAGCACAACCTTCCTGGCGTGGAGGTGGCGAGGTTCCTGAAAACAAACAACACGAAATTATTCAAAAAAGCCGCCGGGCCGCCAAAATCATGCGGGGAATCAGTGGGTCATTTTAAGAATGTGGACGGGACGGTGGGTGTGTTTAAGACTGCGCCCAGTGGGGGCTCCGCCCCCACACCCCCGTTACTCGGAATTTATTTTTTGAGACCCCGCCCCGTGGGGGGCTCCACCCACCCCTTGCTCCGAGACTATTTTAGGCGCAGGTGGGAGGGCTCCGCCCACACCCCCTGCTCCAAACTCTTTTTGAGACAACGCCACAGGGGAGGGAGGAGGTTCCGCCCCCACACCCCGCCCCTCACTACATAATTTGTGTCAGGATTAGGCCTAGGTGGGAGCAGCGCTTACCGCCATGCGTTCCTTCATCAGGCTCCCCACTACCAGCATCCGTTTCCGGAGATATTCCTTGAACCGCTTCCATAACAGCTTGCACCGGTTGCTTCTCGTTAACAGGTCGTGACATAAGCAACACGTTCACAATTCCACCGGCGTCCTCGATCTCGGCTGCTTGAGAGCCTTGCTCATCGTCCGCATGAGGCCGTACGTGGGCGACATCCGATCCAACTTGTCGCTCCATGTGAATTGTAGTGTCATCGGTATACTCCAAACACGCATCTAGTACTCTGTCGGGCAGCGTACGCAGTGCTTCGAGTACCCGTGGATCGCGGTCGTCCAAAATTCGTGTTCTCGGCATGGGCGTCTCAGTAACATCGACATTCCCTTGATGCACGACGTTCGTTGTCTCCGGCAATTCGAAATCGCGGTATGCCGGATGCCCCATGTGAATGAAGGCCTTTAACCACATAAACACGACTTCCGGACGCAGTTCTTTGTACGCCGGGGCTAACTTCAGGCGTGCCGCTGCCCATTGCCCAACCTTGCCGACAAACACGAATGATAATACCCGATCCAAGTCAAGCCGAGGCAGGCTGTTAGCGCAAAGCATTTGTGCACCATCATGTTGCATGGCGATAACGTGTCCACGAATGGCCGAGCGCGTGGATGTGTGGTCGAAGCCACTAGGTACAGTGAGCTTGACCACGTTCATGAAAGGAACCACGCGTTGCAACACCATTTTCTCAAAGAGATGTAAAGAAGGCAGTCCACTATAGCCATCGTACGTGCACGGGGCCCGCGACGGATGACCGTAATCATGTCCGGCGGCGATGGAAAGTGCTGGCTTTTTGTCGGCATCCATCTTCTTGACGACATTGAGGCATGGCAAACACAATGTGGTCATCTCGACGCCTATCGCATTCTCATTAGCTTTGACATACACCAAGTCCGGATGAAGATAAAACACACGCCCTTCGTGGCGTGACTGGTACCGAGAGTAACATGAACGATACGCTCCAAACGCCAAGTAAGCGTCACGCTCAACCCGTGTAAGCTCGACGCAGGAGTCATGCAACTCGCTCAAAGGGATATCTTGGCGGTATTCACGATCGACATCACGGATGCCACACGATGCACACGAAGCCAAAGTCCGCTTATTAGACGTACTGTCCACATACGCACTCACACATCGCTGCAAAATATCGTCCGTCACCACCGCGGCGTCAATCTCTTTCACATAACTTTCCCGTACATCCGGATCGGAAATGTCTTCATGTCGGCGGTATCGTGCGATGCCAGTGCTCTCCCATAAGGCGGCGACCGCGATGTTTGGCCATTGCTCGAATCCCGCCAAGTCTTGCGGGGTTGGGAAGGCTGAAGCTTTTGGGAGGGTTTCGTTTACGCGCATTCGCCGTTCTAACTCGTCTCGCCTTTCATCTTGACGTATCTGCTGCGCTCCTGCGGCCTCGCCTTCCTTCACCCCGGTGAGATGAAATGATGCGGTGAGATGAAATAATGCGGTGACATGTAATAATGCCGTGAGATGTGATCATGCGGCGAGGTGAGATAATGCGGCGAGATGTGATCATCGGGTTGGGAGCGTCGGGCTCGTTCACCTTGAGCTCGGCTTTCCTGCACCCCGGGTTGGGAGCGTCGGTATCGTTGGCCTTCAGCTCGGCATTCCTTCACCCCGGGTTGGGAGTGTCGGTCTCGTTGGCCTTGAGCCTCGGCTTCCTTCGCCCCGGGTTGGGAGCGTCGGGCTCGTTTGCCTTGAGTCTCGCATTCCGTCACCCCGGGTTGGGAGCGTCGGGCTCGTTGGCGACGAGCGTTGGAGCTCCGCCGCAAGGTTCTCGGGGTATAAATCGATGGTGAGGATGAAGTAAGGGAGCTACGACGCTTTCCAGCCAGCCCTCGGCCTTTCGTACGCAAGTGTCGCTCAGTCGACAACGGTTCACCGTGCCTCAAGATGCGCTCGTTGATGGTGGATCTGGCGGCGGCGATGTTAACGAAGGTATAGCTGAGAGGTTCGTCTTTAGAAATGAATGTGGCGTTGAGCAGCATATACACCCCGCAATCGATGGTGTTACGTTGCTGAGGGGCGTCAACAGCGGTCTGCCTATACCAAGTGACACCCGAGAGGCGTGCAGAATTGTGTGCGGCGAATTCCTCACGCATAAATGTTTCTAGATTGATGAAGCGAATATCCTCGGGAAGGTGCACGTCGCACATGGAATCGTACTTGGTGATGCAGCCCCGTGGAACGTCAACCACGAATAATGACCAATGCCCCGGGTCCCCAGGATGGTGGATAGGCACCATGAAGATATCGCAACACGTTATGTCATACCCCAATAACTTTTGAGTCACGAGGTCTTTTGGAATGAAACTTTGCATACATAAAGGGATTTTATAGACGAACACACCGATATATTGTTTGTTGTGATAGCATACGTGAAACCCAAAATCTGATACCCATATCTTGTGGCTATATACGAGCCGTGAATAATAGGGTATCTTGACCGTGAATAACTTTTGAGTCACGAGGTCTTTTGGAATGAAACTTTGCATACATAAAGGTTTGTTATAGACGAACATAACGATATATTGTTTGTTGTGATAGCATAAGTGAAACCCAAAATCTGATACCCATATCTTGTGGCTATATACGAGCCGTAAATAATAAGAATTCCCCACACGCACCGCACCACACGAGATTAATATATATATCTAGATATATATGCGTGTAGATATATGAGTTCTAAACAAGTGATATATGTTAACTATGATCAAACTTCGATCGGACTTCGGTGTCTTAGAGAACACGGCAGGTATATAATACAAGATAACATGATAGGTAATAATGCTAAAGCAAGAAGCTTACACAAAATAAAATGCTAGTTGTTATTGCTAAAGCAAAAAGCTTATACACGATAAAATGCTATTCAAGATAGAAGCTAGTTCACACGGAGGGTTAGTCCATAGGATATCTTTTCAAGTTCCTATTGGTGCGGATAAGAGTGTTCATGTCAAATTGGTGAAACACAAAAACACCTCGGAACCCCATGTTGCTTTTCATTTTGTGGAGGCGGATATGGGAAGCCGCAATGTCACCCGTCAAAACTAGCAACCGACCATTTCCAACAAGAATCTTTTGAGCACCTTGAAACTTGACCTCCATTTCCAAAGCGGTATCTACCGCGGAGAAAACCCGCGGGATGCGAAAGGTGGAGTCGGATGCGGGCTCGGAGGCAACCTGAGAAGGCTCTACCGCCGCGGCCGCTTGAGCCATAAGATCCTCGAACTCGGCCGGAACAACCGCTTCCGCGGGAGGGTGTGCTTCCTCGGGGGCGGGTGTCTCTTGCGGAGACTCAAAAACAAATAAAAGAGCTCGAACGGTGTCGAGGAAAAAGGAATCCTTGCATATATCATCGACGAAAGGAAATTGGACGGGTACATTTCCAAGGTTGTAACAAGCGGGGAGCATGTGTGCTTGCACCGCATCAACTTGAAAGGGGATTGGCAGCGTGATCGCCCGATTCACCTCTTCGCCCACCAACGCGAAGAGTTTGGCGGTGACCAAGTCCGGTGGTTGGACACCTTGGGATGAGAGCCGGTTTGTGAAGATGTTGTTGGAAATCACCCCAACCCGAAACCAAGTTGAGATGGGGCTTGTGGATGCACGCCCACCCGAACACGCATGCGCCTTGCTTTTCAGATAGTGGACAAGGAAGGAGATGTCCGGCGGGCTCAACTCATGCACCACGCGACAGATGCCGGGCTCCACGCCAACAATGGACGGCTCCAACGCCAAAGGCGTGTCCATGCTCGTTCCCCGCCTCTCGGAAAAAAAACCACTTGCTTGGGAAGCGCTCATTCCCCCAAAGAAAAGAAAGTGGAATTCCTCATTGGACAAGCGAGGGGGGGCAAGGTCTTGCGGGCCAAAGACTTGCAATGGACGCGCGTTCATTTTGTTGTAGCGTCGCGGCTCTAAAAGATCTTTGAAGAACCGAAAAAGACGCGGTTCGTCTTTGTCGTTGAGTTGGCCATTGGCCACGAGGAGTTTGACCTCACGTTCGAACGTTGTTTTTTCCAGCACCCCTTCGGGCTTTTTTGCATCGCTTGAGTCAGGGAGAGCCAGAATCATTTGCACGCGATACGCGTAAGCGGATGCGTGCACTTTGAGCCGGTTGAAGAATGGGCTTTCCCATCGCTTGTTTTGGTCTTAGGCCTTCAAAGTGAGAGCCATGAGCTTAAAACGATCGTCTCTCAAACTTGCGTATTCTGCTCTTGTCCAAGGGCTGGGGTGGGGGAATTCGGGTAAACGCAAGGAAAAGAATGGCCCAAGTACCACCAACCCCAAGCACTTCGGCGCATTCCCCAAGTCAACGTCCCCATACGTCGCGACTAGCGCGACGAAGTTACACCCTTGCGAGTGGATCACGTACTTACGGAGAAGTTTATACAAGGTACCCTTGTAGAAGTTCTCGCTTTCCACTCTTGATAGGGTGACAACGGGTATAGCACCTTTTTGGACCTCCGCAAGGCATCGCTCCTCATATGCTTGCTCAAGTGGTTCCACTGGTCCACTCTTGCGAGGCAAACGCTGCAAGAACCAAGCACAAAGAAACCCTTTAATAACGGAAAAAATTCAGCAGCGCTTCCGCCCATTAGGCTTAAAATTGAACTCATACCCTAACCCCTAATGCAACCTCGACTATGAGTCAAAGGTTGTAGGTTAGTATGATGAAGCCTCGCTCATAGAGCCGCAGGCCTGGTATGAATTGCAAACGAAGGTTCCGACCGTTGGTCCGCAAACTTTCGTTGCAAAGATGAAGTAAGCAAACAACACGCAACAAAGATCGCAACAAAGGCAAAGATCCGTCGCTCACAATTTCAGACAACGCGCGAAGCGTACCAAAGAATCTTCCACGTCTTGGGTAAAGTCTTCCATTGCGTAAGTGCGTAAAAATATACAAAATTTTTTAAAGAAAGAGATATAATATCCAATAGGATATTACAGCAGTTCACTGAAAGTTTCGTAACCCTTTAGGCTTTCCACTATTCCTATAAACGCTCACCACTGTCAAGAACTGCAAAAACGGACATGAACTGCAAAAACGGTCACGATTCTGCAAAAGCTGACACTGGAAATTTGTGCCATGACACCATTCGGGTGTCATCGTCATTTCAATTTTCGCTCGAGAATTCCAAATTCTCGGGCGAGAATTCCAAATCGATCGAATCTGGGATTCTGGGTCAGTGTCGCTCGAATGTAAAGTTGATCCGACGTGCAGTATTCGCGAAAGCTAAAAATTCGCGACCATGAATCAGAAATTCATGGTCATGAATTTAGAATTCATGACCATGAATCTGAAATTCGCGACCATGAATTCCGAGGAACGTTGACCACAGCGGTTGTCATTGTCGGGCGAGAATTTTATGTCACGCTCTCATCGTCTGACGCGCCAGTGTCGGCTTTTGCAGAATCGTGACCGTTTTTGCAATTTATGTCCGTTTTTGCAGTCTTTTTTTTTCGCGTACCTCTGTTTTTAACTGCGCCCAGTGGGGGGGTTCCGCCCCCCCCCCACACCCCCCCGTAAGTACACTTTTTTTTTTCGTGCCTGTGTCACCAACTTGCATTCTGGGAGCTTTGCAGACTGCGTCACATGTCGTGAAACTTGGCGACCACCTATCTGAACACAACGTGTCGACGACGACAACGACAACGCTTTGCGGGCGTCATCGTCACCGTGTCCTGTGACACTGCACTGCACTGGCACTGTCTCAGACTGTCACCAACTTGCACTCTGTCAGACTGTCACCAACTTGCACTCTGGGAGCTCGAGCTCTGCGAGCTCCTGTGTATAATTCCCAACGCTCATGACACTGTCACCAACTTTCATCCTGGGAGCTTTGCGGACTGCGTCACATGTCGTAAAACCTGGCGACCACCTACCTGATCACAAAAGTGTGACGTACTCGTACTCGACACATTAAACGCCGCATGGGCCCTCCGTCGGAGACGGGAGGGTATAAATTGATTATGGCCCCCCCTCGCTCCGTTCGGCGTTCGGACGCCCGTTAGGCGCGAGGGGGGGCACCTAACTACGTTGATCAAAAGACAGACGCGCGAGCCACGTCGGACGATACAGTCGAATTGCCCATATACCTAAAGTAAGTAGATTATTCAAGAGTTTGACGATTATTCAAGTCTACGGTGTATGGTAAGAGTTTTATCAAATCTACGGTGATGCGGGTACCATATCAAATCTATCGCGTCGCGACCGCAAATTCTTTTCAGCAAATCTCCCATTTAATTACTAGTGATGACTGTATCAAACCCCGCTCTACAACGCTTCATATGTGTGTGTCAACGTTGAAAGTATTGGAATTGGTAAAATTCAAGTTGCATCGAAAATACCTAGATGACGATGCATTGCATATAGATTATTGTCAATATCTCATCATTGCTTTCGGTGCCTCTTCAGCTATTCAGTGTCACTG
>LGRX02034316.1:0-12500 GCA_001247695.2 Cymbomonas tetramitiformis | reverse complement strand
TTAGAAATCGGACCGCGCCCTGAGATGTGGAGGGCTAAGTTGGCAAGTGCCAACCAAGTGTGGGATGAAACCCACCCACGTCGGACCCAATGCATAAAACGCTTTGCAGCCGAGGGGTTTTCGTGCGTCAGAGCGCACGAAACTTGGCACTAATATTACTGACAATAATATTAGTGCACCCTCTGAAGCGCAAGGTGGGCCGTTGAGTATGCTGCAAGCGACTGCCACTTGACTTCAAGCGTTTTGGGTTTGGGTTTCACCAAAGTACCCAAACCCAAGACTGCCTTTCAGTTTGGGCGTTCCCGTAAAATGTAGCTCATGTAAGCTGGCATATATGTTCACACGAGTCCTGTGAACATATCCTGCAAGTTTCAAGGTATGCCGTTGAGTATGCTCCAAACGGTCGCATCTTGACTTAACGCGTTTTGGGTTTGGGTTTCAATGATGATTGATGTACCCAAACCCAAGACTGCCTGGCAGGATGGGCGTTCCCGTGAAAGATAGCACATGAAACTTGCCAGGTATGTTCACACTAGTCCTGTGAACATATCCTGCAAGTTTCAAGGTATGCCGTTGAGTATGCTCCAAACGGTCGCATTTCGACTTCGAGCGTTTTGGGTTTGGGTTTCAATGATGATTGATGTACCCAAACCCAATAATGCCTATCAGGATGGGCGTTCCCGTTAGAAATAGCTCACGAAAGTTGGCAAATATATGCATATTGAGGGTCTTATGAACACTTCCTACAAGTTTCAAGGTATTCCGTTGAGTATGCTTCCAATGGTCATATCTTGACTTCGAGCGTTTTGGGTTTTCAACACGCTTGAAGTTAAGATGTGGCCATTGCAAGCATACTCAACGGCCCACCTTGCGCTTCAGAGGGTGCACTAATATTACTGTCAGTAATATTAGTGCCAAGTTTCGTGCGCACTGACGCACGAAAACCCCTCGGCTGCAAAGCGTTTTATGCATTGGGTCCGACGTGTGTGGGTTTCATCCCACACTTGGTTGGCACTTGCCAACTTAGCCCTCCACATCTCAGGGCGCAGTCTGATCTCTAAGCCTGCAGCACGAACTCCACACAACCCGCATCGTTAGTTCACACAAGAAACCAAGTAAACACAAAATACTCGCTCAAGAAACGTACCACAGCATTTCAGCAGTTCAGCAGTATTCGCCTTTCGAGGCGAATGAACGTGCACGAATGAATTGTGGGCGCTGACCATGACCTTTATCATCGACCCTGCTGTAGGTAAAGGTTCCAAGTGTCCGTTGTAGTCATCACGATCCACCGGAACCGGCCGGTGAGGACGATGGTGGGCAGGCTCGATCGCGCGAGGTGCCCAGATTTATATAATCGTGTATAAGTAAAAAGATGTGCGAAATTCCAGCGTCAGTAGCATCACCCTTTGCCAAATCTGTAACGCTTGTCATGTTACGCATGACATGTTACGCATGACATGTTACGCATGGCATGTCGCGCATTACATGTAATGCATGACATGTTACGCATGACATGTTACGCTATCCCGTGACACAGTAAAATAGTCTCGATCGAAGACAGACGCGCGAGCCACGTCGGACGATACAGCACATTATTTCTACGGTGCGGCAGCCGCTGCCCCACGCGAGGGCCTCTTCGCGCCATGTCAGGGCGATGACTTGCCCACGCTCAGCCCAAGCTAGGCACAAGATATGCCCAGGCTAGGCCCAGGTTAGGCCCAGGTTAGGCCCAACGCAAGCCCTGAGTTGCCGCTTTCATTGGCCCTCGCTGCGTCTTTCGAGGAGGTAAGGAGGTTCCACCAATGATCGACCACGAGCTGCCGATATATCCGCGGATCCGAAAAGCAAATCTGGAATCGAATCTGCCGTTTCCCGGTATTCAACGCGGATGAATACGTGGCACATTGTGGCAGTCCGATCAAAACATTTGCTACGGCCAAAATCGCTCCTCACCCCATAATCTATGACGATGACGATGACACCCGAATGGTGATGGTGTCATGGCATAATGATTAGGTTAAACACGGCCAGTGTCGGCTTTTACAGAATCGGTCCGTTTTTGCAATTCCTGTCGCTTTTTGCAGTTAACAATATTTTACGTTAAGTCTAATTTGTTAAATATGCAGTTTTAGCTAAAGACGGAAGGCTTTCTCTCCCGCATTGTGCCCCTGTCCAGCGAAGTAAAGATCTCCAGGATTGTATCATAATCTGAGCAATATTTTGCTTCAAAATATTATCACATATTCCTACTTAGTATGCGGGTACCCGTTTCGCAAAGAATGATGACCCATAGCGCAACTATTGCGGGTTTCAAAATCCTGAAATTCCGCCCGCTTCCGCCAAATGAACGCGTCAGCCCACAGCGAGATGTGTGGTTGACCGTTCAGTCTGTGCAATTTGCTTAGTGAAGACAGCACATATGAAATACTATTTTCGCTAACGCTTCCCTCATCCGATGCGCAGGCTCAAGCGAGCGCGCGAATGATGGAAGAAACCCTAGCGGAAACGTGGACGCGGTTGACATCCGCGTGTCCGCTAGAGGTGAAATTGCACTGCCAAACGCTCAGTGTGTGTTTATTATGCTTATATGATATGCGTGATATGTTCATGTCGTGCGGTATGCGTCCCTGCTGGGCGTGAGTCGAGATGGCTGGCTCGAATCACGTCCATTACCCCCCCTCATAAGAACCGTACAGCATCCGAAATTCTGGACGGATCTTGCTCGCGCAAAAGATATGTTGTTCCTAACACTTATTATAATGCATATGGAAAGTTATGTTGTGTTCGATATACGTTAGTATGCGGAAATCAACAGCCGCTGTGCAGTGACTTACGGGTCGAGGTCCCACCGGTACTCTGAGTGCAAGTCATGTTTTCTTCTGTTTTCAATCTGTTTTGGGTTGGACATGTGACGTGAGGTCAGACACGTCATCATATTCGGAAATCAAAAGTGACAGTATAATTCTGGTATCGACTGATGACGCGGACTTTGCATCGCGGACATTTCATTAGTTTCAACTAATGAATGAAGCGTTTATTGGTTCAGTAGTAAAAGTATAAAAGTATTGGTTCAGTAGTCAAAGCCATCGCAGCACGAACATTGGTGCACAGTTGTTCGTGTGCGATGTTGGATTTTGTAAGATTATCTGCTGTGATAAAGATCTTAGGATGCATGGAGCGTCATTGGTGCTTTCGCCCATCTTGGGCCCATCTTCATCTTGGGCCCATCTTGGGCCCAGCGACCAACCATTTTACGCCCCTACGTTCACCTTCCTTGGGAGAGTCTTGGGAGAGTCTTGGAAGAGACGAAGGGACATGTCGGGCGCATCGTGGATGTATCACCGATGCACCATCGGTGCACCTTGGGGTCAGAGGCGCGCCGCACGCTAGAAATAATGTGAGTCGAATTGCCCATTTATGGCCCCCCCTCGCTCCGTTCGGCGTTCGGACGCCCGTTAGGCGCGAGGGGGGGCACCTAACTACGTTGATCAAAAGACAGACGCGCGAGCCACGTCGGATGATACTGTCGAATTGCCCATATATGTATGCTATTTCCCAAATCTGTAACGCTTGTCATGTCACGCATGACATGTTACGCATGGCATGGCATGGCATGTCGCGCATTACATGTAATGCATGACATGTTACGCATGACGTCCACAAATGCGCAAAACATGCTCGACGATCGACCCGGTGCGTTATCGCACGTTCGGTATCTTAGGAATTATCGATGGAAATTTGAACCCAATTTGAATTTGGCAGTAGGATCCCTGTCATATTTGATCTAAGGGTGTTAAACATCGGCATTCTCATTCGTTGACCCGATGACGATGCTTGTACAGTACAGTAAGTTAGCCCGATGCAAGCCCACTATCCTTCGCAAACACTTGCTTGGTCTGGTGTGTTCTCATTCCCTGCCTGGTCTGGCCCCTTCGCGCTTTCTTGCGGGTTCTCAGATTGATTGCAGGTACTGCTTTCGTGTGGGAGGTGGACGGTGTGTCCAATGCGCTTTCATATGGTAAAAATGACGGACTTTCTGGTCAAGGTTCGTAGCTACCCCTGATGCTTGTATCTACATGTTTGCCCCGGAAGTCTTCATAGCCTGTTTCGCTGTGCCTTCTCGATGCTTGAATACCCGAATCTTTTTAGACTCGCGGCAGCCTGTACCGTTATGTTTTAGTCAAGCCCGAGTGCGTGTCATTACTTCTTGTTGACAATTCACTATACTCATAGTCGAGTGCTAGCACCTAGCAGCGCGCAGGTTATATGAGACGGAGCTCTCCACGCGTATTGGGATTCAAATCCTGCAACGAAAATGTAGTTTCGTTTTCGTTTGGCGGTGGAATATCACCAGTTTGTTCTGATGTCTGCTGGAGTGTTCTGTGTTGCTTTCTTGACTGTTGTGTGTTTTCTTCTACCTTTGATTTCGCTTTTGCAGACCTGTTTTACTAGCAATTTATTGTCACACGTACGCAAAATCCGTGTTTGACCGACAGGCCACGTAGGTTAAACCCGTTCGGCAATTGTGTTGTTGCTTGCAAACTTTTCTTGGCTCGCTATTGCAGCCTCCGAGGCAGGGCAGTGCGTTAGCCTCTGGCACGCCTCGGGACCACACCCGACCCTGCCACTGTAAAAGGTACGCCTCCCCCGCTTGTTCTTGGTTCCGTTTGCGATGTTGGTCGCCCCGACCTGACAGACCTTTTTATTCAATACCACTTTGCCTACCACTAACGTTGTGTGTATTTGTCGCTACGCAGGTCGCAGCTTTGTTTGAACATGATCCGGGTTTCAAGGTATGCACGTTTATGCTAGCCCCTCTTTGTTTTGTTTCATATTTGACGGTTGACCAGTTCCATCTTGGCACGTTGAATTCACAGGTGCGGACAGGGTCGCCTATGCACCCAATTTTGGCACTTCTGTTTCATGCATGACATGCGTGTGTGGCTGTGTGCGCCTTGCGTAGTATTCATTTTTTGGGTTCGCTGATTGTGGTATGTATGCGCTGTGGTATGCAGGACTGTGGCTTCTGCGTCGTTCAAGCCAGATGGTGCGTTCTCTTTCATGTGTTGTTCACACCATTCTTTCTTTGCGCTTACTTTTTGTGCTTAACATGTACACGCCCGTTGCCTGCTCGATGCACGACTTGGTGCGTTGTGTTTTCTGTCCGGGAATGTGGTGTATCAGTGTGTAGGATTGTGCTTTCAGCGCAAGCTTGTGGTGCAATCTTGCCTGCTCGATGTATCATTTGATGCGTTGTGTTTTCTACGCAGGATTGTGCTTTGCAGGTTTAGGCTGCACGGCATGGCTGGAGTCTAGGCTGTCGGAAGGAATTTTGCTTACTAGAGGTGAGAAGCCTAGTGTGCCATGTGCTTGGAATCCACCTTTTGTAAGATTCTGTTCAGCGTGTGTCATTTCTTTCTAGCCTGGTAGCCAGCTCGATGCATAATGCGGTGCCTGCCCGTTTTGCCTGCTCGATGCCTGACTCGATACGTTGTGTTTGGCATGGCTGGAGGCTCGGCTGTTCGTTGGGAATCTGTTCAGCAGAGGTGAGAAGTCTAAGGTGCCTTTACTGTTGTTTGGCTTCTTTAATGTTGTTCAATTTATGCACTCATAGACTTGCTTTTGCACGAGTACGTGTAAAGAAACGTACTGGAATATCCTAGTTCACTAGATATCAGAAACTCCCGAACTGTGTGGATAAACTCATAAGATAAATAAACCCTAAGCTAGATATACCCGGAACGGTCTCGGACGGTTTCGGAGTCTAGCCTACCTGTGACACAGCGTGTGTCACAGCACGAACCTATAGATCAGTCAGCAGTCCAGTGTTGGTCCTAGGAGTCTGTCATAGGGGCCTGACCGGGACTCCCAGTCAGGGCTGCCTATACAGATTTCAGCACACCACCCCAGCACTGTGGGTGGTGACTGTCTAGGAGAGTCAGATAATGTAAGATAAGTTAGGGCAGGAGCCAGGTTGACAGACCTAACTGCTAATCCAACTGTGCAATTCTGAAACACAAATTGGAAACCCTCTAGCTAGCACAGGTGCAGAAACCTACGGGCATTGTGCACCCGCTAAACAACTGAAAAGCACCGAGCTAGCAAGCCAGAATGTAACTTGTAGATGTCAAAAGCAAAACATAAACCAGAAAAGTTGTTGAAGTCACCGGAGTTCCGCACACCACCATGTTGGTGTGCATCCAGAGTGAACAAGAAGTCAATCGACAGCACCAAAGTAGCCAGCTGTGGTCTCAATCAAGTCGGACCCGAAGGGAGGGTTCCCGAAAGGACCTCTCTCATGAAGAGCCACACCGTAGAAGAAGGCCATGTCGAAGCTCAAATCTGCCTGAGCAAGATCCTGAAAGATGTCAGGGGGCTCAGGCGGCTCAAGCGGTGGCACATTGTCAGCCACAAAGAAACCCTGAGCCGGGATCACGGATTCAACAAATTCATTCGTGGAGAAAATTGACGGAGTCTCCCAATCGAGATCACCACCAGGCGAAGGCAATCCCGCAGCCGACTGAGCATCGGGCACAGCTGCCACCCCCATGATCGAGATGCAAAGAACGAGGGAAAGGAGGAAAGGAATTCCCCATGGTCCAACCGTGGCAGGAAAGCCCCAGGGCGGCTTCCCACAACCGTAGGTCCTCTGCTCGTCCACGGGCGGCCCGGAAGCATGATTGGCCGACGGAGGCGAACCCCGCGGCTTCAGCCGGAAGCTGCCGTCGGCAAAGTCCTCGTAGTCGTCGGTGTCGTAGCCGGTGAGGTCAACCGGCGCGATGGCGGCGTGGTTGACAGTCTGAACGAACCCAGGGAACTCACCGTCCGTCGTGGCAGTCACCCGCGCCGATTGAAGCGGCACGGGCTTCACATCCTCCTCCTGCGAGACAGGTATAGCAGGGGCCGGCACGGCGGATGCCGATGCCGCCGCACCACCTGCCGGAACCTGCTCCTCCGGCATGTTCCCCGCTGCCGCGGGGCCGCACACCAGAGCCGATGCATGCGGCTCGAGAACCGCCCGTGGTGGGAAGGATGCGTGGGTGTAGTGCACCTTGCAGTTTGCCGCGGCATGGACCTCCGCGGCGAGATCGTCCAGCCGCTGATGAATGTCGTCACCTGCGGGCTCGTCAGCAGGCTGCTGCGGCTCTACCGTGAAGCCGTAGGCGGACACATCGATCCCGCCCACCGCACCCGCACAGAGTACCGCAGGCGGCCCGTACGTAGATGCCGCAGTGGCAAAAGCCTCGGCCCCATCATCCGCCGCCTGCTGGAACAGGGCACACATGGCCAATGCACGCACCCCTCCGCGTCCTCCTCGTCGATGGGAATGCAGAATGCCGCGGCCGAGTGCGGGGGATGCTGACGCCCGCCCAACGGACAGTCGCGGTAGAAGTGGTACTGCTCACCTTTTCCCGCCTTCTTGCACCTCCCGCAAAAGGGCTTCGCCTTCTGGTCGTCACGGTCGAAACCGACTGCAGGCAGCGGGTGCGTGCCGACACGGAATCCCCGCTGCGTACCGCGCTGCTGCTGCTGCCGCTGCTGACGCTGCGGCTGCTGCCGCTGCTGCTGCGCCGGCGGTGCGTCCGCCCCGCGTTGCTGCCGTAGTAAGTCTTGAAGCTCGTTGATCTTGTTGAGGAGGGCGCCGTACTCGGTGCTGGAGAGCTGCGCGGAGATGCCGCTCTTGCCCGAGACTGCCTTCCCCGCCCCCGTCTGCGCCCAAGCCTGATAGATCTCCACCACAAGGGAGCGGAGAGATGCCAAGGACACATGCGCGAGGTCGGCCGCGAGAGGATACCGCACCTTGACCGCGGTGTAAAACACCGGGTCCAGCCGGTTGTATAGGGAGAGCTTCCTGGTCTCCTCGGTGGGTGTCCAGTCCGTAGCTTTGTTATCCCGCACCAGACGCTGTTCCCGAGCCAAGATGGGCTGCGGGTCAGTGTCTGCGGGATAACGTAACGCGGCGTGCTCCTCCTGGTGCGACTCACGTAGCGCCACAGGTACACAGCCCTTGATGATGTCCACCAGGGCTCGCCGTCCATCACGGTCAGACGAGGCGTCGGTGCCAGTCAACCAGACGTAGGCGTTGCTGTGCTTCTCGATAACCAGAGCCAAAACGTCGAAGAGCAAGCCGTTGACTTTGGTCACCACACGAGCCAGAGGGTCGTCGAGG
The DNA here is from genome assembly GCA_001247695.2 of Cymbomonas tetramitiformis. Taxonomy (NCBI): domain Eukaryota; kingdom Viridiplantae; phylum Chlorophyta; class Pyramimonadophyceae; order Pyramimonadales; family Pyramimonadaceae; genus Cymbomonas; species Cymbomonas tetramitiformis. Next base: position 4,327 of record LGRX02034316.1, on the reverse strand, counting down.
TCAAAAGATGCCAGCTCCAGCCCAGCTGAATGAAACTCCGTACGCAGCTGCACCACCAGCTCGGAGAGGAGGCCAGCGTCGTCCGTACCGCGAAAATGGTGCTTTTTGTCCCCAAGGACATCCTCTCGGACACCCTTGGCCCATTGGCGGTGCAGCCGCGTTTTGTAGACGTCGTCAACCAGCTTGCTCTGCTCCTGCAAGTACTTCCTGGTCGCCACGTCTGCATCTTCGTTCGAATTCGGAGCGGGGTTCGGAACAGTTGGCGTACGCACCGTCGGACTGTTCCGAACTCCGTCTAATAGCCTCAGCGAGGCGTCGATGTCACTGTCCCTGTCCAGGGACTTCTTCGCTCGGGTTAACATACCCATACTCTGAAAAGCCAGAGGGGAGGTGGTACGCAGTCGCGCGGTTGGGTGTGGTAGCGGAAAAATGGTAATGGTCAGCAGCGGAGAGGAGCTAAGAGAGTGTAGCGGCGAGGGGCACTCGAAGATGTCGTCGAAGTCGAAGGTGTCGCGAACACCAGCCCAGAAAACAGTAACCAGCAGGGCCAGTGCCGGTGCAAAACTGGATCCGAACATTGCTAAGACTAGTCCGTAACGAGGCGCGGTCCCCATGGCCGCCACTCCCAGTTGCTTACCGCAAACAATTCATACCATAATTCCTAGTCGCACCCAAACGCGCATGCGCGCACCACCTCTCCAAGCGGCCGTTTAGCCAATCATGGCCAAATCAGCAAGTGGAATAAAAGCGTGGATGGGGCCACGACCTACTGGAATATCCTAGTTCACTAGATATCAGAAACTCCCGAACTGTGTGGATAAACTCATAAGATAAATAAACCCTAAGCTAGATATACCCGGAACGGTCTCGGACGGTTTCGGAGTCTAGCCTACCTGTGACACAGCGTGTGTCACAGCACGAACCTATAGATCAGTCAGCAGTCCAGTGTTGGTCCTAGGAGTCTGTCATAGGGGCCTGACCGGGACTCCCAGTCAGGGCTGCCTATACAGATTTCAGCAAAACGTAGTGTAGAACTTAAAATCAAGTGTGCGCCCACCACTTAAGTACAGAGTGCGTGGCATGTACATGGGCACAACTTATTGTGCTGACTGCCCCGGTGTGCATGGTTGAAGTGTACCCTGCCTAGATTCATGGTGGCATGGCAAAATTTGGCGGATATTCACTTTTTTGGTGTACGTGTCTATTGTGCAGGATCTGTTGGTTTTGCGCAGGCTTTGTAGGATTTCTGTACGAATCCGCTGGTTCGCGAGCTCTCATGCCGGTTCGCGTGGCAAATTCACAAGACTATTGGATGTTTGAAAGCTCTTCAGCCAGGATGATGTAGATAGATATCTTGTTTTTCCAAGTTGTATTATTGCCCGCCACCTTAGCATTTTATTCTGTTATCACCCTAGAATATTCTGTCATCACTTGCCACCTCTGCCGATAACTAATATATAGCATCCGATGTGTCAACTGATGGTAGCTCTAAAAAAGTAAGGATCCGGTAATTCACATTATCGCTTTTTGGCTCAATCTTCGGGTTGTGGTGCGGACAAATAAGATGTGCTGATAAGCTTATTCGGTTGATTGGGCAACTTATCAGCCTAATTAACAAATATAGTGTTGAGACCCTATCTCACTAGGTTGATAATCAGCCAAGTCAGCACCCGATATTAGAGTTGGGTGATTACTTATTGGGGCATGGCAGGCCACATCAGCTTGCTACGTCTTGATTTAAGTAAACACCTGATTTTGTTATCGGTGGGTGACTAGGTTAATAAGTTCCTTGGTCACCCGAATAAGCTTACTATCACATCTGATGTGTTAGCATCACGTGTGGGGGAGTACACATGACTAGTGAGTACTGAGCACAGTGGTTAGTCAAGTGTCCCGTGACAGCTGATGCCCCGACAACGGGTGTCACTGTCCTAGTCCATGTTCCACCATCAAAGCCAGATGAGATCAGTAAAATATAATGGATATTTTACAATTTGAAAGCAGAAACAACAGAAGACGCAGACTAAGATACAATAATAAAATATTGTGAGTGTTTTATTATCGGAGAACTGCAAAATGTTGACGGCGGATGTGGCATCTCGGGGCGAGGGGTGACAGAGCAGGGCCCACTACCCCCCCCCCGCCCCCCCACTGTGGGGGTGAAAGTGGTATCCTCGTGACCGCCAAGAGACTGAGCGAAAAAGGGATAATGTGAATCATAGCCGGGCCTAGAATACCAATTAAGACCAAAAGTAACAAATGTATATATACATATGTATTGTTGTAACGCACCACTATGCATGATTCATAGTGTTGGACATACTGCATTATTTATCATGTCACCCGCTATGTGCGATGCCGCGAGGGGGGGCGCCAACCTCCGGTGTGGATATCTTATTCGATTTATATAAAAAATCACGCAACGTTACGCTCAAGTCGTTCAAGTGTCGTGAACAGTGAACAATCGTTGTGGCCAGTGAACAGTGTGCGGTCAGTAACCCTTACGCCGGAAGCGATCTTGTAAATAGATACGAGGAACAAAATGGGCCGAGATTTATATAACGTGAATTCAGAAACAGTGAATGCTATCCATACACGTGGCATAGAAGTCCTTTGCTTCTGCCCCAACTTAGATTTCCATATTTATATGGATGCATTATGCATCGTTAAAAACAGTAATCACTACATTTCTATTTTAAGACCAAAGGTCGATCGTTGGTGGAGCGGGACATAAAAGTAGTAGCCTAATCATTCGTTTCATAGCATTTCTGCCGGCTGCTATTCAATAAATCATGAATAGAGAAGTGTGTCACTGTACATATTATATGAATTGAAGCCAGAGTGTATTGTAAATAAAAATTGAAACGTACCTAGCGTGCGGTAGAAATGAGTAAGGTCACCCATGAATGACTGCGTTAATAATATAGTTCAGGAGGGGGGGGCGGAGCCCCTGGTATCCCCACCCCCCAAGATAGAGATGGATAGACCAACACCGAGACGAATAAACGGGGTCACGTTAAGTATGTGTTTTTTGGAACGCGAAGCGGGGCGGAGGAGGGGGTGGATGAAATTCAAATTCGTTAACAAGGCAAAGGGGAGGGGGGAGGGGGGTATTGGGTTGTTTTCAAAGTTTTAGTTTATACGTTCATCGTTCACGAAGATTGGGGAATATTTTTTTCCCCACCTGTACGTTTACGTACCCCCTATATAAATTAGGTCCTCATTCATGCCAAATCCCCGAAATGCTTGCAAGGACGGATGAAATTCAGCCCCTTTAACAGTGCAACAAGTTGAAGCCCATATCGTAGGCTGTACTAGACAGCGTATGCTGTATCCATATTATAGGGGGTACGTGAACGTACAGGTGGGGAAAAATCAATCTCCAAAATTGATTGTGGTTGCGAGAAGTTGTTCGTTCCGAATTCTGTGGCATTCGCATCGCATGGCATAGCATGGCATGGCATGCGCTTTCTGGCGTTGGCGTTCGAAGTCCAAGTCGAACATCAACCGACCGCGCGTTGCTCCCGCTTCGCGTCGCGGAGGCTTCGCCCCCGCTCCGCTCGCGCTCGCGCGCTCCGATCGATTAACGGAGGGGGGGACAGAAGGGGGAGGCGTCGTCTCTACCCCCCTTCGCGCGCCGAGGGCTACCTTTAAGTTTATATATATATAATATTTATGAGAGTCCCCCATGAGAGTCCCCCACCTATTCCCTTATTGGAGTCCCAGTGGCACCGGTAATTACCGGTATTATCTCCGTCAGATCCATGGTCGCCGATCGACAGTTAAGGGTTCGGACAAAGGTTTAATTCATAACGGACAGGGTACGGGCGCTGGGGACTCTTCCAATTGTCCTGATGACTGCATGTCACGGCTGCGTCTATCGCGTGAGACAGTGACCACAATGAACGTCGCCGGCAGCAGACGGTGAACACATGTCACATCGACATCGCGGACACCATTGCCGCTGCCGATGCCGTTGCGTGACTGCTTACTCGTTACTGTGACACTCGTTCTTCGTTGACCCATCCCAATCCGCAATTGCATCATAAAATTCTTCAGCTACAGTACGCAATTTCTTCAACGTTCCGCCGCCTCATGGGGCGAACGGTGCTGTGACTGCTGTGATACACGCAGGGATTTCCAAAGTGCTCGGCTACTTTTATTTTTCAGTTCGCTTATCATAATGTGTAAACTTATGATACTATGTGTGCGCAGGTCATGTCGCAGGTATCCGATGGCGAGGAGGGACGCGCGCTCTTGAGATGTGGAAGTCGAGGTTGGCGAATGCCAACCTTGCTTGGGATGAAACCCAACCATATCGAACTTA
>LGRX02034315.1:0-23438 GCA_001247695.2 Cymbomonas tetramitiformis | reverse complement strand
ATGTCACCCGTGGCGATGATGACACTCATGGCGATGATGACACTCATGGCGATGATGTCACCCGTGGCGATGATTGATGTCGCCTATGGGAGTGCCCGCGAGTGCTCTTAAGGGCCGCGCCGCTGGGGATGAGGATGAGGACGCCAGCGCTGACTTGGCGCACCCCATGGGGATGCATCGGCGTGCAGAAAGGTGAAGCAGGTGCCTTCGCTGGAGTACACCGGAGCTGTCATGCTCATGCACATGTGTCAGAAGGTGAAGCTTCTCGGCGTGGCATTGACGCCTTCGGCAGATGCGGCGGGCACTTTCTCCAAGGTAAGACTCCGATCCCGGCTTGAGAACCAAGGTCTGGTCACTGTAATCCATGCCCTCGTGGTTTGGCAGTGCCCAGATGGATGTGCCCCGCCATGCAAAGGGCGGCGGACGCCTCTCCAGACGCGCGATGTGGGAGCGGCTGTGGAGCGCCTCGCCCGCCCCGACGGATCTGCATGCGGTCCACGTTGTGCACTTTGGCGGCCCCCGCATTGGGCTCAGAGGTTAGGTGCCTTGCCAGACAAGATAGTGTCGTCATCGTCATTACCATCTTCATCACCGCCAGGGAGCAGAGGGGAAAGGAGTGGACGAGGATCGGGAGATGAACCGATGAACAGGGGAAAGAAGTACCGGGCAGCGGAGCGAAAGGAGGTGAGAACCGCATTCGGGAGATGAAGCCGGCAACCTCAAAGAAGGTCTGGTCGATGCCCACAAAGGCGAGCGAAGTCAAGGCGCCAAATGCCCGAAGCGGGGGGACTGCCAAATCGTTTGCAAGTTTGTCGCCGGCGGCAACGACGTCAGCGCCAGGGGCATCGAAGGTGGGGCCTGTGGAGACACCTGCTGTGACGCCACCGGAGGGGAACCCTGGAGCCGCAGTGAATCACCGCATTTCCCATCAGGCGCCCGTATAGGTCGCGTCCGCTCGTCGAACCCGAGAATGGTTATCAGGCGACAGCGGAAGGGGGAGCAGAACAGTGGGCGGTCGCGCGCGGTGACAGGCGGCGGTGTCATCTGAGGAGGAGGCGTCCTTCACGCCGATGACGACCGCGGAGCGGAATGTGGCGCCTGCTCCTCTCGCAGCTGGCATGGGCGCTGGAGTGCCCCTCCGTGCTGCGCCCAAGAAGGGGTCCCCCGCCCGTGCAGCGGTGCGCATCCCCGGTCGCACAGCCCTCACGCAGCATCTCACTCGAGCATCTCACTCGAGCATCCCGATGCGGGCGGCCATAAGCTTCTTTTTCCGGCCCTGTCTACCGCACGGGCTCCTCATCTTGCAACCAGAACAAGGCTTTTGCCTGGAGAGGCGAGCGCAGATCGGCCCGCAGCTCGTGCAATGCGCGGTGCACCGGTCAGGACGCCGGCGCTCGCGGTGTGCCCGGCGGCGATTCGATTGTGTTGTAGAGCTCACCCGGCGTCACCCGAGCGAGGCAGCCCTGCACCGGGAGACCTCACCGCAGTGTCATCCGCTGCGCTCGCAAGAGACGCGGATTGAGGGATGGAGCACCTTGGGCCCGTCGGACACGGCCTGCTCGAAGGAGAGCTCGGTGGTGAGAAGCACGGCTTTGTGGGGCAGGTGTTGGGCCAGAAGTGGTCAAAGAGCCCGTCCCATGCGAACAGTTATAATGGGCGCCGCCGGCTGCTCGGGGGAAATCTTGGACGTAAGCTGCTCGTGGCAAAAGGGAAAAGCACCACGGAGGGCAAGTACGAGAGCAAGTGCCTCTTCCAGATGCAGGCGAACGACCTCCTCGTCTCAGAGGCCATGCCGACGCTCAGCACGAAGGTCCGAGGGCCTCCGAGCAGCCCGAAAGGTTAGCGATTCGCCCGGGCTGTCGGCATGGCAGTGTTTGACTTCACATCCCACTGCGCGCCACTTCAGATCCGACGGTCCCGATTTCACCCTGCAGGCGGCCTGCCACAAACATGCAGCGCCCCCACAGCGGTAGCGTGCCCAAGGCGACTCTCTCTCTCTCTCGCCACCCGAGCAATATGCAGGAAGGTGAGCCAGCCCTGCCATTAGAAAGCTGACAGTGCGGGGAGAGGGGGGGGGTAGAGGAGGGTTTATAACCCCAGCAAGGGGGCCAGGCAGGCTCGCTAGAGGAGAGGTTTGCACAGCTGCAAAAGAAAAGACCTGAGTACAGCTCGGAGCAGGCGCAGTCCGAGCCCGCAGCTGAGGAGACGGCAGAGCAGGCGGAGGTAGAGGAGACGGAAGTGCAGGCAGAGGTAGAGGAGAGGGCAGAGCAGGAGGAGGTCCCGGAAGAGCAGGCGGAGGTCCTCACGGAGGCGAGCTTCACCATGAGTAAAGGGAAGAAGGCCGGCGCCGGGAAGGCCACCATGGTGAAGAAGACCGCCACCGCGAAGAAGCCTGTGGAGAAGGCGAGCTCAAAGAAGACGCTGCCATCCTTGCACCAGCAGGCCGCAGCGCAGGCGAAGGATGGGGTGAGACACCTGTAGCGCCACCCTCTGCCCTGCAGGGTGACGTGAGGCGCGAGGCCTCCTGTGTCCCCAGTGGGTTCTCCATTGAACTGCGCTCCCAGCGTGCAGCTGGCACGGTCAGTGAGGCCTCAAACCTGTTGCACGCCACCTTCTGGACATGCACGCTGACTCCAGGTCACGGCGCCGCCGCAGGTGTACGAAGTCCGCAATATGTTGCACATGGACGCGCCTCAGGTGCAATCCTCGAGCCTCCGCACACACACGCCCCGCCGAGTGCCTGAGCGCTCTCCGCGGGCAGAGCTCCGTGGCATGGCCCGGTGCCGGTCACCTTGACTGCCAGCAAGGCGCCAGGTGACTGGAGCGCTGCCGGGCCAGCCGAAACTTGGGCTTGCTGTGGGGAACTTGGAATGAGGCCGGGTGAGCCCACGGGCATCTGATTTGGGCACGAGGAGGCGATGGCTGCGGCTGCGCGTGTGACGTGGACCCCGTGAGTGGATGCTGCCGCAGGCGCTTGCGAATGAGGATAGCACGGCCGAGGGCACGGAGGGCGAGGAGGGCGAGGAGGGTGAGGGGATGCGGTGACTCCCCCTGCATGTGCAAGGGGTTGCCAGGCCCTCGGAAGCGCGCCCCGGGAGCCCGGACCGCCTCGAGAACCCCCCAGCCGCGAGGCTTTCGTTCAATGCTGCCTGCCGGCGGGTCACACTGTTCCCGCATTCCGTTGCTCAGGGGCCTCCCGGTCTTGTGCGATGCTCTTCCCCGCGAGGGGCCTCCCGGTCTTGTGCGATGCTCTTCCCCGCGAGGGGCCTCCCGGTCTTGTGCGATGCTCTTCCCCGCGAGGGGCGCCAATAGAGCCCACGTCCGCTAATCTGATCTGAAGGGCCGCCGGGTTCCCTTGCGGCGTGGCGATGTTCTGAACACGGCGCCTCGTGCCCAAGCTGGGACCCTAGCCATAGATAGCACTGTAGAGATGGGTATTGGGATGGTGCGCGTGTGTGGCCGGCTCCTCTCACTGTTCTCACTGCTCGGTTGAATACTCATCCGTGGTTAGCATGTCGTATCCCACTCAGTGGCAATCCTCCTTCTGCCCCGTCATATGTACAGCCCGCAGGGGAATGAGGGGAGGTGTCAGTGACCTGGTGACTCGTGCAACCTGTGACAGAGATCCGCCAGTCGAGCGGTCATGGGCTTTAGGAGGGCAGCGCAGTGAACGCGCAGCAAGGAGGGGGGGAGAACACAGTCTGCAATGAAACGTGACCAACGAAGCCTCGTGAGGGGTAAGAAGGTGACGGCTAGGGGTTGATTTGGGGAGGGGAGGGAGGTATAGGACTCGGGATGGAGACCCACGGCCTTGGGCAACAAGCAGCTGGGAAAGAATGCCAAGGAGAAGCGCCGAGTCGAGCTGCTGAAGCAGCTTGGTCTCTTCGAGCATGCCGAGGTGCCTCCCCTCCTCAATATCCTCACACCCCCACTCCCCTTCTCACCATCCTCACACCCTCACTCCCCTTCTCACCATCCTCACACCCCAACTCCCCTTCTCACCATCCTCCCACCCCCACTCCCCTTCTCTGTCTCACCCCACTCCCCTTCTCACCATCCTCACACCCCACTCCCCTTCTCACCATCCTCACACCCCCACTTCCCTTCTCACCATCCTCACACCCCCACACCCCTTCTCACCATCCTCACACCCCCACTCCCCCTTCCCTCACCATCCCTCACACCCCCACTCCCCTTCTCACCATCCTCACACCCCACACCCCTTCTCTCACCATCCTCACACCCCCCACACCCCTTCTCACCATCCTCACACCCCCACTCCCCTTCTCACCATCCTCACACCCTACTCCCCTTCTCACCATCCTCACACCCCACTCCCCTTCTCACCATCCTCCACCCCTTCTCCCCTTCTCACCATCCTCACACCCCCACTCCCCTTCTCACCATCCTCACACCCCTACTCTCCCTCTCTTTTCCTGCAGCCCTGATCTCACCCCACACCGTTCAGCCACGTTCTAAATCACTGGATCAATTCCCGCCCGCTGTCAGCCGCGGATCTTGCCCATCGGATTCCATCAGAGCTATGAGGACATTTATATCGAAGACAGGGAAAGTACACTGATGTCGTTCGCGCGGTGGTGCTTAGCGCCGGCTTGGCGCCGCACTGAGATGCGGTTTATGCCGGCGCGTCCGCTCTGCCGCGCCTAGCATCGCCCCCCTTCTCACAAACGTGGTGGCGAGATTCAGCAGCAGAGAGATGTGGCTAAGGATTAAGCGACGGAAGGATTTGGCAACGGAGGAGAGTGGCTAAAGGTATTCTTGCTGAAGCATATGCAGAGGATGGTCTGCTCGATGGGTGTGGCGAGGATTCCCACTTCCTATGAAGCAAGGTTGGCCGCGTGCCTCCCGGATCTTGACTGGGTGACCGACGGGTGTGGCGAGGATGCCATATGATTGGCTTCCCCCATTGCATGGCAATTGGGAGTAGTCCGAGGGCAAGAATTGGGTGTGGGGAGAGGGAGGAGGCTCACCCAGGCGCACAAGCAGCACCATGAGAGTCTGGCGGAGCAAGCTGAGAAGAAGCGCCTGAAGAAAGCCAACAAGCTGTTGGGGATCCCGAAAGTGTCCGAGCCAAGCTCCGAAGACGGCCAAGCCCTCACGAGCGCAAACCCAGCAAAGGTGGAACGATACTTCGTGGCCTCGATGAGTCCTCGGGCTGTTCAAGCTCGGGGGGGCACAGTGCTACACACCGGCCCGCAGGGTGGCGCCTAGTGGCCTCGATGAGTCCTCGGGCTGTTCAAGCTGGGGGGGGCACAGTCCTGCACACCGGCCCGCAGGGTGGCGCTTAGTGGCGCGATGAGTCCTCGGGCTGTTCAAGCTGGGGGCACAGTCCTACACACCGGCCCGCAGGGTGGCGCGTGGCCTCGATGAGTCCTCGGGCTGTTCAAGCTGGGGGGGCACAGTCCTACACACCGGCCGCAGGGTGGCGCTTAGTTTTGGAATTCTATACAGGGTTATTTGCAAAAAGCGAGCGTAAACTTTCATTCTCAAAAGATATATCAGTTCGCAGCTCGCAACGCCACGAACGTTAGCGCCCAATCATTACTGATTGGGCAGTCTAAGCGAAAGTTCACTAATTAGAGTATGACGTGTCACTGTCGAGTTCATAACGACTGCAGTGACACGTCTGCGATGGGCCGGTGAACTATTACACACTGTGTCTTGCCGATGGTCATCATATGATCCAACGGCCACGATTAGTTCAGCAGATCTAGATCTAGATCTAAGGGTTTCATAGGGTTTCTTCAGGGTTCCTTCAGGGTTTGAGCATCCTGACTACTGTGCAAGGCCTAGACAGTCATGCTTTACATCAAACTGATCAGCAGACACTGCAGATTCCAATACCCCTTCTAAAGGGTGACTGTCTAGTTGTCCTACTGCCAGTTCTTGGGAATGGTGCCCCTTCAGTCAGCAATGCCCAGTTCTTGGGATGGCGCCCCTCCAGCTCCAGTTTATGGGAATGGTGCCCCCTTCAGTCTTCATTGGTCTCCACGAGGCAGGTTCATGACACCCAGTCGCTCTCTGTGTACACAAAATATAGGGAGTGCCAGAGGCTTGGTCATGATGTCAGAGGTGTTATCATCAGTCCCAGTGTACAGCGCCTCTGTGTCCTTGGCCTTGACCAGCTCCCTGATGTACATGTTCCTCCCTTCAATGTGCTTGGGCCGGGAGTTGTTCACGTAGTCAGTGGCCAGGTGGATAGCTCCCTGGTTGTCACAGTACATAGGCACTGGCCTGCATATGTCCACCAGAGAGTCCAGCACGTTGAGTACGTACTTGACCTCACGAGCTCCCTCGGACATAGCGATGATCTCGGCCTCAGTGGTGGATAGAGACACGCACTTCTGGATCATAGATGAGAATATGATCAACCTCCCACATAGGAAGACCGCAATACCAGAGGTGCTTCTCCTGGTTACCTTGCACCCTGCATAATCAGAATCGGTGTAGATGGAGAGAGGCAAAGGTCTGCTTGGTCCAGTGCCACCCCCCCCAGGCACTGAAACAGTGCGCAGTACCAGCTCGTACTCCCTGGTGCCCTTCAGATATCTCACCACCTGCTTCAGGGCCACAAAGTGCTCTGGACCATACGTAGCGCAGAACCTTGACAGGACTGATACTGCTGCCATAATGTCAGGCCTACTGCAGCGAGCCACCCACTGCAGCTGCCCCAGAAGAGCTCGGTAAGGCATGGATCCTTTACCATCAGCAGGAGCCAGCGCAGTGCCAGGTGACATCGGTAAACTTGCTGGCTTGGCATCATCTAGGCCATAAGTGCTGACGATCTGGGAGATATAACCAGACTGAGATAAGTATGCTGTATCACTTCCCCAGCGCACCCCGATACCCATGACCAAGTCCAGCACCCCAAGATCTTTGCACGCATACTGTGCGTGGAAAGAGGCCACAAAGGTGTCATACCAAGACTTGTCATTGGTGGCCACCAGGTAGTCATCCACGTAGGCCAGAATGATGACCTGGAGAGTGGTGTCCCGGATGAAATACAGGCAGGGCTCCACGTCACTCCTCTGCATCCTGGAGTCATATCCCATTATGAACGCATCGGAGGTGTCAAACCACTCTTTGCCAGCCTGCTTAAGCCCATACACTGCCTTCAGCAGTTTGGCACACCTGTGCCCCCCATAGACCAGCCCTCGGGGAAGACGAACATACAGGTCCTCCTCGAGTACTGAGTTCAAAAAGGCAGTGTCAACATCCATGTGGTAGACCACAAGTCCAAGGTTCAGAGCCAGGGTGATGACGATCCTGACTGACGACAGTTGTGTACATGGTGCAAAGGTGTCATAGTAGTCCACCCCATACTCCTGTTTATTGCCCCGCACACATATGCGGCTCTTCCTCTTCAAGAGTTGCCTGTTCTTGTCCAACTTGACCTTGAGCACCAGTGACATCTCCAGTAACTTTACCCCAGCTGGTATGTCCTCCTCGTCCATCATCAGTAAGGCCTTCTTGATCTGTACCAGTGCCTCCAGTTCATCTTGAATAGAGTTGAGCCACTCAGTACAGTCAGGTGAACTCAGAACCTTTGAGTGACTTTTTGGCTCAGTAACTCCCTCAGGCAGTAGAGCGCTCTGCACAGTGGGCGTCTCTGCAGCCTGAACACCCAGGCATGTGTGTGTCGGTGGAAATCGCACATCTCCAGCAGGCAGGTCCATGATGGTGAAGTTGGTGAGGAGGACCACACAGTAAGGTTGAGCATGAGGTACAATAGCACGTCCACAAATCATGGCCTCCTCAGAGTCCCCCTTTCCAGTGACAGCACGCACCTCAGTGAACAGTGGATAGTGAGCATTAACACTCCCATATGAGGGGCAATCCCTCAATAGTGACAGGCGATCACTGCCTGGCTTGAGATATGAGCTCAAACTCACCCAGCACACATCATCAGAGGTTTCCACCTTCACCACAGCCACAATCTCATCACTGTCCTCAGGTAAGTACACACCCTTCTCCAATACAGCAGTCTCCAATAGTGCAGGCGGAGGATCTCTGTAAGGCGCATCCAGAGTGGTGACCATGAAGTTGGTCTTGAGAGGGGTCGCCGCAGAAGGATCCCATGTGGTCACCACCTTACCCAGCTTGTCCAGTCTCTCCGAGAAGGTGACCATACCAGAGTTGACCACCTTTCCAGACTCACAATCATATAGCAGATAGGCAGATGACACCTCAGAATGTCCAACATATCTGAGTTCACGAGCCCGGTTGCTGAGCTTATGTTCACGGATCGTGGGGTCAATAAAGGGGTAGGCCATGCATCCAAATACTCGCAGCTGGGACAGGTCCGCATGCTTCTTCCTGATGAGGTAGTAAGCCGAAGTCCACCCCAGAGATTTTCTGAATACACGGTTAAGGATGTACACCGCATGGCGGGTGGCCAGGGGCCACATGTCCACATCAAATCCAGAAGTCAGTAGTAGTGCTCTGGCCATGGCTTGTACATCTCGGTGTGACCTCTCTACCCTTGCCTGGTTCTCATGCAGGTATGGGGAGCCATGCCTTTGCTCAATACCATGCTCCTCACAAAAAGCTGCAGTTTGCCCAGCAATCATGGTACTTTCACCATCAGTGTGGAGCACCATGTGGTACTCGCTGGACAGGTTCATGGTGCTTCTCAGGCGCTTCACCTCCTGCAGGTACAGCTGGAAAGCCTTGAGATAGTCCGACTTCAGTTTGAGGAAGAATATGCATATCCATGTAGTGGAGTCATCGACAAACAGCACGAACCATCTGTACCCCCCAGCACTGGTCTTGAATGGTCCACATGTGTCTGACCATACAAGATTCCCCAGTTCCTTGGATAGCTCCCTCCCAGTGGGTTTCACAGAGGGCCTTATGGCCTTGGTCAGCCTACAGGCAATGCACCTCTCGGGGCAATGCTGCACTAGGCTGCCAGAGTACTGTGACTCACTGATGGGCATAGGAACACTTTGAGCAAACATGTGATCAACGGGCTTGTCACCAACGTGACCCAGCCTCACATGTTGTAGCAGCTTGATGTCAAGCTGCTCTGTGGTGTGCGAGTCCTTGAACAAAACCACCACTGGCCACTTGGTGTCCTCGATCCACACACGATCTTCTCCACAGGGTTCCAGATTGGCCACGTTATAGCATGACTCCCTCGGTGCAGAGAAGATCTTAGCACCAGCAGGGTATTCATGAATAACATCAAAGCGAGAGACCAAACTCCACCAGCTCGCTGTGACCCATTTAGGCAATATGAACATGAACTTGGTGTTGGAGGGGTCTCTGTCGAAGTCAGTGAGGGCCTTCTGGAGACATTGTAGGATGATGTCATGGTCAAATGGCGGGTTCCCATAGCAATGCTTGCCAGCCCAATCCTTACCAAAACATGTGTCAGTAATGGTACAGTAGTCATCCAGGATGTGGTTGTCATCAGAGGAAAATAGTTCCAGGAGGAAAGGGCCATGAGTGGTGAAGTGAGGCTTGGTGTCCTCAAATTTCCAGCCAGAGCGGTCTCGTTGATCATCAGTATGTTTGGCAGCACAGGCTAGATGAGTGTCCAAAGTCTCATATGTGTCCTCATGCATAATGTACTGGTTGCCAACTCTGGCAAAGGAGAACACCACCCCCCCTTTGGACACAGTTCTGGCCCCAAAGTCCACAAGAAAACCTGCATCCTCGAGCGCCACCACAGATAAGAGGTTGAAGGGCTGCCCAGGTATGCAGTGTGTGCCAAGGAGCTGCAGCCCAACCATGCGCCCAGACTTCACATCCTTCTTGGCAAAGGTCACCGAGCCACTGCCACAGGAGTTCACAGACTGACTCTGCACCACACTGAAAGTCTCACAGGCTGTAGTGTCATAGTCCGCATTGAACACCCGGACAGAGTTGAAGATGTGTTTGGTGGCGCCACAGTCGATAACAGCACTCTTGTCCACAGCAGACTGATTGCCACTGCTGCCAGCACTCGCACCACATGCCACCTGAGCATGGCCAGCATCAGGGGCACAACATACACCAGATGCCCAAGCATCACAAGGCACCCAAGCACACTCACCACGTGGGTCAGAGCCCAAGTCCAAATCCTCGACGAGGTCATCACAGGCATCATCATAGTAGCTCTCACAGTGGTCCTCATAATAGTCACTGGGGAGCAGAGCCACAGAGCAGAAGCGAGTCTTGCGAGGTGGAGAAAGCAGTCCAGAGGCCCAATCATCAGAGGGACTGTAACCCACCCCTTCAACGGGCTGCCCAAGGCTCATGTACTCCTCCTCCTCGTCAGAGTGTCCATGGTACATACCCTCCTCCTCCTCGTCAGAGTCAGAGGCATCTTCCAGGTCTGGTAGAGAATCACCATCACTCGAGCCAGAGTCCGAACCAGAAACAAGGCTGGCAACAGACCCAGCATCACTCCCAACTGGCTGCCCAAGGTGCATGTCCTCCTCGTCAGAGTGCCCAAGGTACATGTCTTCCTCCCCCTCGTCAGAGTCAGAGGCATCCTCCAGGTCTGGCATCGAGGCATCATCATCCGAGCCAGAGTCCGAGTACTCTGGCCAGGCACTGGTACCCCACCCCTCACCGAGGGACAGCATGCCTCCAAAGTCCTCCACTACCTGTATCAAGGCCCTGGTGCCCCCCCCGAGCTCAGACGCCCAGCTATGCAGGTCTACCAGCGAGGTGCGCACCATGACAGACTCCAGCTTCAGTAATATGTCCATGTCATCCGTGGCCTGCCTGATGATACGGAGCTGGCAGAGGATCTTCTCGGCACTGACAGTGTGCTCAACACCACGAGGAAGGGTAGTGCCCCTGTCAAGTATGTGGTGAGCACGAAGGAATATCCCCACAGACCCAGCCATCGTGACAGAGTGCCACCGTTGCAATCCAGGCTTGAACCATAACTGCCTCGGGGAGATCTGAAAAGTGTCGCCCAAGTGCTGATCACATCCATCATCCCACTGGGCCTGTGTCCTCTTCAGGCGAGCCTTGTCAGGGAAGAAGGCAGTGAGGACATCAATGTAGACCCACGAGTCATAAATAGGTACAACCTTGGTGCGGTGACGACGGCTGAGCACAGGAGAATGCTTGTTGGGAACGTAGCAGTGGTGCTTCTTCCTGGCCCTGCGAGGAGGGCACCCCACTGAAGACAATTCCACACGAGGTGCACTCACAGTGCCCTCATTGTCCCCAGTGTACTCACCAGCAGTGTGGGATATAACAACCTCAGGCTCGCCCACCTCCGTCAGGACAGAGTAGTAATTGAATACCGGGAACACAGAGGACTGGGACTCCACAGGTACAGAGCCCCGACCAGATATCCAGGGCTCGCACGGGGCCGAACTGGAAGGCAGCGACCCAGAGATGTTGAGATTACCAGCCTCAGCTGACCCTGAGCTCAGGGCAGATTGTGCACCGTCCAGTAGTGATGACTCCACCAGTTCGGAGTCCTGATACGTCGATAGCTGGCCCGAGGCCGGGCAAAGGGTCAGCGAGCCAGAGATGCTAGAATTACCAGATTCCAATAGCCCAGAGCCGAAATAACTGGCATATATATCTTCACCGGTCTCGCTCAGACCAGGGTATAAGTCAGATGGACCAGCCTCCCGAATGGCAAAAAGGACCTCACCAGCCTCTTCCAGTCCAGGATGAAGTTCAGATTGCCCAGCTGCAGCACCAAGATGTTCACCAGGCTTCGGTAAGCTACCATGCTTCTCATAGCGTCCAACTACCATGCTTCATCATTGCCGCCTTGGTAGTCGGGGAAGCCTTCTTGAAGAACGCCTCCCGCTTCTCGACGTTCTTGATGAAACAGTCCTTAGCAGAGTGCCCACGTCTGTGACAGACAGGGCACGGGACTTTGACAGCCAGTAGCTTCCGCTTCGCCTCCTCCTGCTTACGCCTGTCGTCAGCAATGGCACCAGCAGTCTCAGATTAAGTATCCAGTGCGTGGGCAGTTTGCGCCACAGCAGCACGCGGGGCGAGTATGGTGTCGTAGTGAGATGTTACTTGGTCCGACAGCACACTCGCGGTCGGCAGGGTCTCAGACATGAATTTGGCCTTGAGGAGCATATAGTCGGGGTGCAGTCGCACAATAGCCATGGCAGAAAATATGGTCTCAACCGTCTCCATACACAGAGGCTTGCCAGAAGGAGTAACGCGCGCGTTCGCGGAGTACTCGCGTACACGCCGAAGAGTCTCCTTCGACTCCAAAAACGTTGGAAGAGGAGGGGCAAGTCTCGAGAGTTGATTCGGTAGCGACAGTAGCTTATCCACTTGGGTGATGAAGTAGACGACGCTGGTGTTGCGTCGCAATTTGGATAGCTCAAGCCAAGCTCCGTGACCGTCAGAATGTTGTTCGTAGCTGCGAACGACAGCGTTCGCAGTGCCAGTGGTAACACGGCAGAGGAAGTCATAAAACAGCTTATTTGCTTCCTCAAGATAGAGGTCACCCCCCTCACCATATGGAGCGGAGTAGATTCCGAGAGCAGTAGCGCAAGAGAAGGGTGGCGCAAAGAAGGCTTAACTTTCGCAAGCCACTCGTCCCAAATTCCTTCCTGGTCAGTTTCCTTGCCAGAAAAGTACGAGTCCGCGGAAAGCCCCTTAGTCATATCAGAAAGACTTGGTAAAGGACGTCGCCCACCAGCGGGCGACGAATTGAGATGTTGGTCCACAGGGACAGTGGCGCGGGAAGCTGAGTGATTAAGGCTGCGCATATCGTAGAGCTGAGCACTCAAACCTTTCATCATTTCCGTAAGCGCCGAGATTTGCTCCTGCTGACTACTCAGCGCAATATCTCGCAAAGACGACTCGCCAGGCTTCTCCTCATAAGCTGGCGCGTCACCAGGAGGTGACGGTGTCGTCGCTTGGCTATAGCTCTTACTCCCTTTGACCATAGTGAATTCTCTTACGCGCAGTGGAAAGTTTGCGTGATAAACAAAAATGGATCCTCACTTACAATGTAAGTGGGCCCATAACCTTTTGGAATTCTATACAGGGTTATTTGCAAAAAGCGAGCGTAAACTTTCATTCTCAAAAGATATATCAGTTCGCAGCTCGCAACGCCACGAACGTTAGCGCCCAATCATTACTGATTGGGCAGTCTAAGCGAAAGTTCACTAATTAGAGTATGACGTGTCACTGTCGAGTTCATAACGACTGCAGTGACACGTCTGCGATGGGCCGGTGAACTATTACACACTGTGTCTTGCCGATGGTCATCATATGATCCAACGGCCACGATTAGTTCAGCAGATCTAGATCTAGATCTAAGGGTTTCATAGGGTTTCTTCAGGATTCCTTCAGGGTTTGAGCATCCTGACTACTGTGCAAGGCCTAGACAGTCATGCTTTACATCAAACTGATCAGCAGACACTGCAGATTCCAATACTTAGTGGCCTCGATGACTCCTCGGGCTGTTCAAGCTGGGGGGGGCACAGTCCTACACACCGGCCCGCAGGGTGCACCACAGGAGGAATGGTGCGGGGTACCTTGTGCTTGCCCAGGGAGACTACCTTTCATCCGTGGCGCCGGATGTCACCTCTTCGCATCCGTGGCGCCGGATGTCACCTCTTCGCGTCCGTGGCGCCGGATGTAACCGTAGATCTGGGGAAAGTGTGCGGTAGTTTGTTGGATAGGATGCCTGTGGGGGCCTCATGGTCTAAGGATGCCATAGAGCATACAAATAAAGGGTGGAGACGAATTCTTCAGCTGCCTCGATATGGGGAGTCAGAATCACGTTCATGTGCATGATGCATGGCACGAGTAATTGGACACGGTGCAAGCTCTTGCTGCGATTTGCTTGATGCGGCGGTTGGGCCTTCGTGCGCTGCTCGCGTCTCTAAGTATGTAAGCTGGCGATTGCACTGAGATAAGGTGAGGGTGTGTGCTCGGGCTTCTCTGCGCTTTGCAGGTGGTGGCAGAAGCAGAGTGGGCGGACGAGAGCATCGAGAAGCCAATGAGTGATGGGACAGTGGGGAGTCGTGAAGAGCCAACAACAAGCAAGAGTACAAGCCAGGTCTCAAGCAGGTCTACAGGCATCAAAATGAAAAACAAGGTGAGCTTGGGATATGAGGAGCAGGTAGTGTTTGTGTACATGCGTGGTCTCCTGTAGGCGTGTGACATACGCTGGAGTGATTTCCTGCCAATGCGCAGTGGTGTCATTGATGCTATCATGTCTTCAGTGTGTGTATACGATGGCCCAATCTGCGTGTGCATGCTTTTTCCGTGCCCGAGGTGGTGGTGGTCAGCTTTGATTGGTGTGCCTCACGCCCCTCGTTGCGCATGGCACTCCACACATCTCTCATTAAGGTGCCATGCCATGGCCCCTTCTTGTTCGTGCATGCTTTTCTACTCGGGTGGGGTATTATTGCTGGGGCTAGCTGTGGTTGGTGTGCCTCATGCCGCACGATGTATATACTGTATCATAGGCTTGCGTTGTGCTTGCATGTTTCCTCTTCTCGGGTGTTCACCGAGGTAATGGGTCGACATGCCGCGCGCCACTAGACGTGTGCAGAGCGCATGAATGCGTATTCGTCAGGAGGTGAGAGGCAAATATGTGAAATGTGAGTGCTATACGGCAGACTACAAGCTGTGCTCTCCGCCGCTCTGCAGATGTCGGATAAAAGTTAGCATCAGTCTGATGCACCAAAGGTTCCAGCACCTCAGCCTGTGAAGTGGGGGTGGCCTCTGCTACCTACGCTGGTGCATTTCACTGGACAGGCTGAGAATGTAGTTAATGTGTTGCTCGCTTTGAATGGGGGTTTGGGAGAGATGGTGCTGTCCGATCACGCAGGAGCCGAAGCCTACACCGAAACCTGCCAGGGTCCCGGATGAAAACAACGAGCATGTTGTATACAGCCATTTGGACTGACGGGAATGTGTCAGCAGTGCTTGAAGGGAATCGATCCACTTGCACTATTGTGCGATGAGACCTCGAACTTAAATGAATGATTACAATTCAGAATACACAGAGAATTCCGTGTGCTGATAGTGTTACGAATTTGACACTTGCATGCAGAAAATGCTGTATGAATCATACATTTTAGCTGGTTATCGTGCCTGATGATACCCCCTAAAGCGGAGGCGTTATATGACCATTCGTCTACAGCATTTTGGCGGTAGTTGTAAGAAAAATTAGAGTTATTTAATCGACCTTTCTCTATTCAATTTTGGCATTGTAAACATATTGTGCAGCCTGAGTTGTAAGGAAAACCATAGAATTGCTTGATTCTTCAGTTTTGTCATTGTAAATGTATTTTGCACCGCAGATTGCTCTCCAGAAATGGACAGAGTGCAACGGATGGGTGATTACTAATGTGTTTGTTTCTGATCAAACGGAGCATGCTACACATCGGAGCACTTCGCGTAAAGTTGGAACCCGTTACCGGATATTTCAAGAGCTGCGATTGACCCTCGGGACCTTTCAGCAGCTGAGATTTGTCTGAGTAGTAAGGCGTTGACTGTAGGGTATGGTGCTGTTTTTATCAAAAGAAAACCTGTGCCATATGTCATATACATATGACAAACCCTACCGTATGTTATATAGCATATACCGTACAATCACTTTACAATAATCTATCAAGTGTAATAATCGAAGTCTACCATTAAGCAATAGCAATATAACTGAATAAGTATACAGTAACTCGAGTACTGAGTATTAAGGGTAGGGTTGTCACGCAGCACCCAGAGCACTCCCTCAACAAGAAGTGATCGGTTCCGGGCGCAGCAGAAAAAAGGAGCGGGCACACACCTACCTACGGACACGCACCCACAGGGCAATGCAGGAGAGCGGTGTGGGCAACAACGTTATAACAGTGGTGAGCAGAGGGCTCGTTTCACTGCCTGGTACAACGACGAGTGGGCCGGGACAAACGTGATGACCTGGCTGGCGAAGGTCAACGGCGGACAACTTCCACTGGACTCGCTGAAGGCAACCAGGGGATTGATTGACGGCACAGACTGGGACTGTGTCAGGATGAAGTTTGGGAGGAGCGAAGTAACGGTCACCTGGGAGGCTGGCGAGCGAGATTTCGGCGAAGCTGCAGGAGGTGACGAGCAAGCTGAAGCGGTCAGCAGAAAATATGATTTTCGAGAGGATGGTGGAGACATCACGGGATGCGTGGGCAACGTGGGTGGTGAAGGGACTTATCATCCAAATCATGTCGACAGAGAAATCGCAGCAATAATAAGAATACCAGCAAGCTGCGCTAAAAATGTCATGCTAGCGGAGAATCAGCCGTGGCTGGGACCGTGGCGGGCCTAGCCTGGGCCAATCAACCGCCAAGCGACTGCCGGACGTGGTGCGAAGAGCCCCTGGTTTGGGCCGGCCACTGCCGCACCGTAAAAATAATGCGCAAGGAGAAAATGAAGTGAGGTGAGGTGTTCTTTATTTTTTTTGGATATTGTGGTCGTACAATTCGAGACCGTTAGCGAATAATGAAATTAGAAGTTTTATGCGAGCTTGTAGCGCTGTAGGTGGATTATTTGCTGCTAGAGCTGCAGCTAGGGCAAGTTATCTCGTCTTTTCATGATATTATGATGATACCTGGTGCGTGGGTTTCGCCAGTCACACTTGGCCAGCCTATATTATCGGGAAAATCTGCGATGACAATCAAATTGTATGGCCTAGGGTCTCAGCGATATTGCATGACTGAATCTCGACACACACGATAGATTACGACTTGGTCATTCCAGAAAAGTCGAACTTTTCGACACCGAACATGAAACATCGCTACCAAACGTTTCGATACCAATCATTGCAACCTCGGTACGGTGCACGATGGTGCAAAACGTTATCGATATATCCGCAATGCAGTGCAGCGGATACAGATAGTATCAAATAGCAATCTCTCTTTTTCTCCATCTACCATGGTGGATGACGTGGTTTGTAGATGAATGCTTCCCGCATTCTACTCTAGAATGAAAAATCTCGGATGCTATTATGCGAACATGCCTTCGATATATACATATCTCAAAGGCGGGGGTGCCTTACCCCTAAAAACAGGAACTTGCCGTTGGACATATGCATACGGAAGTACAATACGTAAACGATATTGATACCCTGTGGCACTTGACAATACCGTGACTATACGGATATGGCAAGTGTGACACCCGTCCCCTCTCTAATCCAAATTCAAACCATACCGACTAATGCTTGAACCTTGGTTTGATAATATCTGTTAACTAAAATCAAGTGGATTCAAAGGAAATGGGGGATGTAAACGTCAATTCTGTCGAATTTTTTTTTAAAGTTGCCAGAATCGTAGGGGCGATCGATCTAGGAGCATAATCTTGACACTACCGAGAAGAATTCAATTACCTAAAACTGCTGCCCTGGTCCAAGGAGAGGATTGCACAAAGAATTTGGAGCAGTGACAGCCCAGAACTTCCTCACGGCAGCAACACGCCTAGTCGTTCACCTATCTGGTTGATCGTCTTGCTGAAGTCATCCCTACAGCATGTGCGCGTACCCCTCACTAGTTACACCCTTTCTGCGCTGAACTTCGCGTTCATACCTTCAAGATGTTTCCTCCTCTTAACGTCAAGTCCCGAGAAGATCCAACACGGTTGGGCTATGAGCGTTTGGACTCTCTCGTGTTACCTTGTTCTCTTCAAGCGCTTTAACAAAAGGTAGGCTCCGCTCCGTTATCTGATTGAACTAATTGCTGGTGGCACGGATCTACCTCTTTCAAGTGATCAAAATTAGCACTAACACCATGAGAGTCTTCGTGAACGACACTGGTGCCGTCAAGGGAGGAAGTTAACCGTGCTCACCTCACATTCCTGGACGAGACTGTCTTGAGGCCCCTGTCTAGCTCCGCTAAACGTACGGCAAACACGTTGTACGAGAACAGCCAACGCTATATTGCGGCTCAACGCAAACTTGACGCGGACTGCCCGCCACTCCTCTTTAGCGTCGTCTTATTTCCTGCATTCGGAACGTTCAACACAAGCGTAGAGCACAAGATGAGGATGAAGCTGTAAGCAAGTTCTAGCTGTCTTAACTCTCTTAACCCTGAGGGTGTTATAGTTAGCTCAAATCCAGTGCTTCGGCGAGTGGGACTGGAGTTGGTCGAGAGCTGCGGTCCAACGTGTAGGTGGTGTTGTAAGACACCATTGTATTTTTGTTGCGGAGAACAGGCTGGGGCTGTTTAACCCCCAAAGCCGTACAGGGTGCGGCCCTGGCGCTTAAGGGCGTACACCACGTCCATTGCAGTCACGGTCTTGCGGCGGGCGTGCTCAGTGTACGTCACAGCGTCACGGATAACGTTCTCAAGAAACACCTTCAGGACACCGCGGGTCTCCTCATAGATGAGGCCGCTAATGCGCTTGACGCCACCACGGCGAGCCAGACGGCGGATGGCGGGCTTGGTAATACCCTGGATGTTATCACGCAGCACCTTGCGATGACGCTTGGCGCCACCCTTTCCGAGTCCCTTACCTCCCTTTCCGCGGCCAGACATACTTAAGTATTAGTTAGTGTCGGATTGAAAAGCGGTTATCTTTGTTGTGTATTTTACTGGATTGTTTTGCGCGTTGTTCTTATTTGTCATTTGAGCCGGCCGTGTCCCAGCAAAAACAGGTTTGGTTCTCTTCAGTGCAGCAGAACATTGGCATATCGATCTCTTATCTCAAGATAGAGAGCGATCATTTGCGGATTTGGAATTCATCCAATAGAAACACGAAATATCTATTATATCATATTACATCATATCAGGATATCTTCAGTCCGATGTGTATTTGAAATTTGAATATCGATATTGAAACTGAGTCAGCACGATGGTGCTGTAATCTAATGATCACGATGGTCGCCGGGCTCTTTGGGCAGGCATATCCAATGTGGATCTGGAAGATATAATAAAAATATACATTATAGTCTAAAAAAATGATCATGTCTATCACATATCGGCCCGGTTAGCTCAGTTGGCAGAGCGCCAGGCTTTTAACCTGGTGGTCATGGGTTCGAGCCCCATATCGGGTGATATTCGCCCAGCGAAAAATTCGCTTTAAACACATTTTCAATTTTCTTTCATACAAACGGTCCTCCGAAATTCTCGACCAAATCGCTCTTTTCTCGCAGTGGCACCCTGAAATCGAGATGACGGTGCAGAATCGCTGAAATCGACAGATCGTCATTCTGTACCTCGATTGATTTTTTACATTCCCGTTTGCACTCGTGTTTCCCCCAAAACAGTTTTTACAGTGACCCGCAAGGTTCGACGAGGACAGTCTCCTGCGGTTAACCATGGTTACGTTTGACCATGCATAGAGCTCTATATGAAGCATTTGCACGATTTCACGTCTGCAAATGCATCATATATTGTCCTCAGGACTGTTTGTAACAAGTACAGTGCACTCGCGTTAATAAGAATCAACCAGTTTCGCGGATCCAGCGGTTCGTGTCGATCTCATTCTTAATCGATGGTTTTGCGATAGAACCAGCGTCCAGCGGATGCACTACGTAGTGGTACATTCTTATTTCTAGTAGCTTAATTGAAAAGGAACAATTCCAGCCAAAAACGGCATTCTTATTTCTCGAGAA
This sequence comes from Cymbomonas tetramitiformis, assembly GCA_001247695.2. Classification (NCBI taxonomy): domain Eukaryota; kingdom Viridiplantae; phylum Chlorophyta; class Pyramimonadophyceae; order Pyramimonadales; family Pyramimonadaceae; genus Cymbomonas; species Cymbomonas tetramitiformis. The sequence continues at coordinate 3,895 of LGRX02034315.1, read as the reverse complement.
CCCCAGCCGTTGGATTCTTTAAAAAATCTGATTCTTATTAACGCGAGTGCACTGTAGGTACCAACAATCCTGGGATCAAGTCTCCCAATCTCGACATTCTAGGATGTGCGGTGCGGGTTGTGGCTTTCCGCTACTTTCCTACCGAGTTTTGCGTAAACTGGATTTTCAGTGGATTTTCGATATCTGCGGGAGATCCGCTGGGAGCCAATTAAAAAGTAAGTTGCCTTTGTGATGCTGAGCGTCTCGCGCATCCGTTGCGCTATTCCGATGTACCCTACGCCAAGTTGGGGTATACCGGATGCCCGATTGAGCGTTCCGAGGTGGAAAAGTGCGAAATCATGCGCACCGTGAAGATTTCCTTCAGTTCGGTGCATATAATATGTTCTGAGACATGTGAAGGTATCAGTATGCTCCCCAAGAAGCATACTAATACATACAAACATATTGTGCTAAGAAATATCAACTCATCAGTTCAGAATAATTTACGCCGTCAATCGAAAACCCTGAATTTTTTATCCGGATGCGCCATTGCGAAAAATGGATCGAGAATTTCAGAGGACCGTTTATACTACTACAGGCGGGTGGACACGTATTACCTACCGCTCACAAGTCACAGCCTCCGGACGCGGCGATTTCCTCCCGGTTTATCGATTTTTTAATTTTCTGTGGTAGTCCGGAGGCTCCGATACTATTCGTAAGAGCTAAGAGGCCAAAATGAAGGTGTTCCAAAGGCCTTGAAATTTTCAGCGTTCTGAGAATGGGTTATTCGAAGCAGAAGTTCTGCTTGGAACGGGGCCAAAAAGTGAACTTGTCACAACCTTGGTAACCGACACTCTGACCCGGTACAGTTGGGGCACAGGCGCCCGAAAGAGACCCCCCTCTCACATTTCCCCCAATCACGCCCGTCTCAGCCTTCGGCAAACACCCCAGCTATGATCCCCTTTTCAGTGATTGTCATTCCTGTTAGATATATATAGTTCGGAGTGAATATATAGATAACTGGAAATAAATCCTGGGTTTCCGGAATCAGAACGGTAAAAGTCCCATTGATAAAAGGGAGATGCACATAAATACTAACGGGAGTTTCCCGACTACTGGTGACGGTCACTTATACGGCTGCTATCGCGAGCCTTCAGAAATATATGATATAATAGATAGTGCAAGTGTTTATTGGACAGTAAACACGCGCACAGCTTATTAGCGGGTGATGAGTGCAGACTTCGACAGAAGATGCTGCTCTAGCACAACGCTAGCTCATCTATATCGAATGCCTCCTATCTCACAGATGGTACCGCTATTGGGTTGTGAACCCGAGGCATTGGTTGAACGACTGGTATCGGCAGAACGAATGATGCGTTCGCCCTATGATACCCGCATGCTTGTTCCGCACATGCTAGAAGCGAAGATGATTTCTTCTCCGAACCGTTTGGTACTTCAAGATTGTATCTTGCTTGGCCATCTTCGAGTTCGACATACGAACTCTCGATGACAGGTGTCATTCAAGTCTTTCCTTGAATAAATGACAGATGATGTGACTTATCATCTCGATGACATGTACAGTCATAGTCGATAAAGCCTATCGGACACCAGGTGGGAAGGATGTCATGGCCCGATCGCGTCATGGTGACCTGAAATCGCGACCTGACCTCATGAAGGCGTGACACAAGCGTTGCCACGCTCGTGTCGCCGGCGATTCCTGGCGAAATCCAAACGACCGCTCCCTAGATTCGATGATGCCTCGACTTTTGTTGTTAAATCCCTGAAACTCGACTCTCTGCGCTACAGTTCGTACGATTGGGGCATGCCCGCCGCTGCGGCGGGCATGCCCCATGGTATCCCCCACTGCAAGCTTTAACAAAATTTAACCTTCGCAGCGCCCGCCCTTTACCTTTACCTTTACCTCTTACTTCCTTCTTTCTCGCAAAAATGCCAGGCGCGTGCGTTGACCCAGATGCTGCTGAGGGAAAATATATTCAGAAAGTCTTAAACCGCACGCGAAGAGATGAACAAGATGCTGACGGCTGCTGGTTGGTCGACCTCTGCGTCGATTGCAAGTTCGACGTCTTGAAGAGTCGAAAAGAAATCGATCGCTGTCGCAGGCAACATGAGGGACCGAACTGGTACACCGTCGTGTTCCCAGCATGCGGCGACTGCATGGTGGAGTACACCACCGTCGCCAAACGTGGTGATCAAACCACGAAGCATGTTGTATGGTACGCATGCTAACCTGCCTGCCCTACTTTTCGTCAGCTTCTTGCTTCAACCTCATCGTACGTTTCTTTTCTTCCAGGATCAAGTCGCGGCACCCCGATACCGGGCTGTACACCGTTCAAGACGCCGACCCCCCCCACGCGATCCATGAGCGCGTGGCCTTGGAGTATCATTTCGCCAGGAGTGACTTCAAGGTCCACCGCGGCAGCAGATTGGAGCAGGAGGGGTTTAGCCGCGTCGAGCGGATGACTGGGCACTCCCTGTTTCCCACGCAGGTTCACCCAGCCGCAGGTAAGAATATTGCTTCTACTTGCCTTTCCCTCATCGTCTTCTTTTTTTCTTTATTCTTTTATTCTTTTAAAGAACGCATCTTTCCTTCCACAGATGCTGGTCCGCCTCAACAGCCTGGCGCGGCTGCGGTCCAAAAAAAAAGGAAACGCGATGACAGAAACGGTATTTCCTTTCCCACAGTCACCGTATGCATCTTTGGTTTTCTGGTTTTCTGCGCTGTCTTCTTTTAAGTCAATCTGTCTACAAGGGGTTTTCTTCTGATACTAAGAAGTTCTTCAACTAAGGGGTTTTAGCCTGATACCTACTGTGTGTGCCCCTTCAGCACAAGTGAAGCGGCAGGGTGGGGCAGCCCATGTACCAGCTTCTGCTGCTCATGCTCCTGCAGGTGCGTGCCCGCCTGCCCCTAGCATGCCCCATGGCCCAAGGTTGCCCTGTATGCCCCAAGCCCCAGGGGATGCATGCCCCAAGGTTGCCCTGTATCCCCCAAGCCCCAGGGTATGCATGCCCCAAGGATTCCCTGTATGCCCCATGCCCCAGCTGATGCATGCCCCAAGGATGCCCTGTATGCCCCATCCCCCACCACATGCATGCCCCAAGGTTGCAATGTATGCCCCAAGCCCCAGGGGATGCATGCCCCAAGGTTGCCCTGAATGCCCCATGCCCCGGGGTATGCATGCCCCAAGGATGCCTGTGCCCCATGCCCGGCCAGATGCATGCCCAGGTTGCTGGCCCCATGCCCCATGCCGGCGGATGCATGCCCCAAGGATACCCTGTATGCCCCATGCCCCAGCAGAAGCCTGCCCCAAGGTTGCCCTGTATGCCCCATGCCCCAGCAGATGCATGCCCCAAGAATGCCCTGTATGCCCCATGCCCCAGCAGATGCATGCCACAAGGTTGCAATGTATGCCCCATGCCCCAACAGATGCATGCCCCATGGTTGCCATGTATGCCCCATCCCCATGCCCCAGGGGATGCATGCCCCAAGGATTCCCTGAATGCCCCATGCCCCAGCAGATGCATGCCCCAAGGATGCCCTGTACAGTATGCCCCAAGCCCCAGGGGATGCATGCCCCAAGGTTGCCATGTATGCCCCAGGCCTCAGGGGAGATGCGTGCCTCATGTTTGTCTTCTATGCCCCCCCAGGCCCCAGCAGATGTATGCCCCGAGGATGCCCTGTATGCATCTGGGGCATCTGGGGGGGGCACAATGGACACAGACTCATCTGGGGGGGATACTGTGTAGACACCTGCATCTGGGGGGGCATGGTGGACACACACGCATCTGGTGGGCACTTTTGACAGACACGCATCTGGGGGGGGCACAGTGGACACGCACGCATTTTGCGCAGAAGCCTGCCCCAAGCATTCTGGGGGGGGCACTGTGTAGACACCTG